>PVIC010006564.1:29223-53969 GCA_004025085.1 Thryonomys swinderianus
TCTCTCTCTCTCTCTCTCTCTCTCTCTCTCTCTCCCTCTCTCTCTCTCTCTCTCTCTCTCTCTCTCTCTCTCTCTCTCTCTCTCTCTCTCTCTCTCTCTCTCTCTCTCTCTCTCTCACACACACACACACACACACACACACACACACACACAATGCCCAGACCCTACTCCCTCCTGGGCTTTGCAGTGATTCTTCAGACCTGACTGTCTCTTGTCACTTCCTGGACTACAAAAGCAGCCTTAGATTTCTAGTAAAGAGTAGGGCTCTGCAGCTGGCCTGCTTGGCACTGCAACGCGGCTATTTGACGTCAAGCTGAATACTCAACCTCTTTGTGCCCCAGTCTCGTCAAGATTAAGTGAATTATTACCTCAAAAAGCTGAGAACTATGCCTGGCACATAGTAAACATGAGTGCTAAATAAAGTGAAAACCCTCTGGATCATGTCATTTTCTACTGTTCACTATTAACATTTACTCAATCAAGTCTCAGCAATTTTTCAGTCCTTACAGGCTGTCATCCATTTGAATTTCCTTAGCAGAACACTGTGGATCTTTAGGTGTCTTCTAATTCTTCTTTTATTCTTAAATAATGCTTCTTTCTTTGAGGACTACCCTAAGTGCTGTGGGGTAAGAACTGAGAGGTAGGACAGTCATCATCCTTGGGGGTGGGCAGGTCAGGGTATTGCAGGAGAGACTGGGACAGGGGTGATGGGGTGGCAGTTCTTGGGGTTAGCTAGGCTGTTTGGCACAGATGAGCTTCCCTTCTGCTTGTCACTTAGTGTTCGTCTGCTCAGTGCCCATAACGTCCTGACTGTCATCCCAGCCCAGGGTCAAGGTGAGTGAGATGGGATTGAGAGTCCTGTCCAGTGAGTGAGAAACCTGGACTGTGATCACTGCCGATATCTTGAGAAGAAATCAGCATCCAGACAGAAGTCCTAGCAGAGCAGCAGCCACAGGGATGGGACAGGCTTGGTGAGGAGGGGGCACTTCGGGGATCAGAGAGGCTGGACCTGCCTGTTCCTGGCCGAGCACTCATTAGAGAAGGTTCCCAGATACGACAGCGACCTGTGTTCGTTAGCCTCGGTGCAGTCAGGTGGGGCCTAAAGGGAGCAGAGAGCAGGCAGAGGCCTTTCTGATCGCCTTGGGAAGCCGGATGCGTCTTTCCAGCAGGATTCATGGTAGAATTCTAGATAACGAGATGTGAACTTCACAAATCTAGGGGTCTAGGTGTTTAATAGCAGTGATTTCTTCTTGAGAGAGGATCCAGAAGGTGAAAATAGGCTAGACTTGGTAAGATTTAAGTTTCGGTGAGATTTTAGCAGGTGATGCTGGGACAGGAGCACAATCCTTGTGGGTCGAAAAGAGTCAAAGCTTAAGGGTGAGAAAGCACAAGATGGGGCTGAAATATACTTAGAACAATTTAGGTTTGAAAGCTGGGAAAATTGAGCAGCAAAATTGGCACTGCATTTAGAAGAATCACATTAATCTTCCCTAACTTGTTCTTAACCTCTACAAGATTTCATTGCTTATGTGCTTCTTTGATGTCAGCCCGCTGTCAGTAAGCATGGCTCTGAGTGTCAAGGGGGGGTGAAAGGGGGGCAGGCATCAGAACTGACGGGGAAAAATTCAACTTTGAAAAAGCTTTTATATCACATAGCTCCTAGATGATAGTTGGTCAAGTCTCGCTCACCAAAGGAATAGCCACTAGATGCTAGGGTTCAGTTTTGGTCCAGTACGGCACAGTGTTTGATAATCTTTAAGATTGCCTTCAGATTTCAGAACTCTCTTCTCCATGTTTGTTCTTGTTGACAACATCATCTCTAAGTATGTAGTGTTTAAAGGAGTTAGATCTATTTTGATTTAATTAAGAGAGAAGTGACTACTTTTTCTGTCTCACAATAGGCTATCTCTATTAGTCACTTTGGAAATGAATTGTAAACCATTCTGATCACTGTAAATCATTCTAACTGTCCATTGTTAAGGTTTATATTCAGATTGTTCACCAGAAACCCTCTCATATCGATAGGTGGGGCTCTGGGAAAACGATTGGGTCATGATGGGACTATCCATTGACGAGCTCAGTAGCTGAATGTCCTGTTAGGAAGTGGGGCCTTGTTGGATATGGGTTGAATGGGGCCATGGCCTGGAAGGGTGTATTCTCATCTCCTCCTCTTCCTCTTTCTCTCAGCTTCCTGGCTGCCAAGGGACAAGAAGTTGTCCTCCAGCTTGTCCTTCCACCATGCTATTATTCCTTAGAACAAGTCGGCTTTGAACTGAGCCCAGGGGACATTGAAAATAAAATAAACATGTCCTGCTTTACATTGTGAACATCAGGTATTTTTCCCAGCAGTGGGAACGTGAATAATATGTTTATTTACTGTGTACAAAAACAGTAGTGTCCCAAGACATCATGAGATATAAATGAGTATGATGTAAGATCTTACCATGAGGAACTTACAATGTAATGGGGGGGGTCACTCAAAAATGCCTCATCAGTCAAGGGAATTTAACACAATGAATGAGAAGGTGGGCTCTAGCCTGAGTTGTATCAGTAAATATTTAATAACTCGTGATATGGAACAAATGATGCAGGTATTTGTAGGATATATCTATTTCCACAGTGTAAATATTCTCACTATAGCTTATTTCAAGTTACCAACGTGATTTTCGCTGAATGCAGAATTGCAATGAAATGCTAACAGAAGACTCTTTGAAGTCCTAGCTCTAGAGATAAACTATCTCATCTTTAGCCCGAGCTCTGGCATGTACTCATGTAGGACGTGTACCAGCTTCCTAACTCTCTTAGGTACAAGGTCTTCACTGGAAGATAGGATGATAGTGGTAGATATATCATAGCATCAGTTGAAGGTATCACAAGGAAAGCAACATAAAAGCACTTACAACAACAGAAAGTACAAGCCGCATTTTGAAAATTCTTTGCAGCTCAGTTTGTCCAGAATATGGGTGTGTTTCTAGGAGCAGGGGGATTGCGTGTTTACGAATTAGGCTGGGGCATGTAGAGAGGTCTTCAATGCCAGACGATCAAACCCACATTAGGGAGTGCTGAGGAGCCTCTGGTTTAGAGGCTGGGATATAGCTCAGTGGCCTTGCCTGGCAAGTGTAAGGCCCTGAATTCTTTCCCCAGTTCCACAAAAAAGAAAAAAGAAAAAAAAAAAGTCTCACGGAGAAAAGTAAGTCTGGCACAGGAATAAAGAACATGCACGCAGACTGTGTGCTTCAGTATGTCTTTCAGAACCCCAGCTGGAAACACAGTTGGGCCAATGAAAGTTTTCAGGTGGGTCTATCTGCCTTAGACACATCAACAAAATTTCACATCAAGTGGATGTTTCAGAGTCATATGATATCACTGAGCTTGGTCTGTGGTTCACAAAATCACTCATGCAAAATAAATTGCTGCCTTTAGAAGTGACTTGGAAATACAACTTGCTCAAGTATTACTGCATAGGAGGAGAGTGTGACTTTCTACTGAGCTGAGAGAGGGGAAAATTGCTCAGTCGATTTTCTTTTCCAGAATATCCCTTTAGAAAACGCTTTACTTTAAAATGGTTCATTTGCTCTCGATCTAATTTCTATTATTCCAGGCTTTGTTCTATACAAATATTAAAAGAGCAAGTTTTGTTTAACAGTTTGCAAATTGCTCCAAATCACTAATTTTATTTAATAGTTGTGTATATACCCTGAGATATGTCACCTTCTTTTAACCTTGCAGTCCCCCTTTTAGATGGCACACAGAATATTAGAGTTGGAGAAATTTTAGAGTATGATATCAATTCTCAGATTCTCCATTTCCATATATTTCACTCATTCATTCATAAAACAAATACTTCTTACACAGGTACTTGACAAACTATACAAAGATTACTTGTTCAGGATCATCAAGGCAGATGGTGACAGAACTGAATCTGGAGCTCAGGTTTTCTGACTCAAGGTCTAGTGTTCTTATCATTTGGCGAATAAGAAAATGGCCAAACAACTTTAATTATTATCTATATAAGGTCATCTAGAAAGTTTGTCATCTTTCCAGTCTTCAGGGAAAAAAAAATATCATCAGGGAACTTTTAACTGTGTGCACATGTGGGCAGAGACACAGAGAGCTGGCCACACCACATAGTCACTAGAGGCACAGGTACGGGCAGAAACACCTTTTCTCTGCTTCATCTCCATCCTCCTACATGCAGACCCTTTGTTTTGTTTAAGATGCCATTGTGTTTTCTAGTTCCCTTTGGATTTAAGAGTAACCTTGTTTTGACCAAATAGAATTCTAGATGCTCATTTCTGAGACATTTTTATTTTCCTGATCAATGCCTATTGGATCCTACATTTCTGACATTTTCTCCAACCTCTGTCAAACCATGAACGGTAAAGAGCCATCCTTCCAGGTTATCTGTCTCTGAAGATGGCCTGTTCTCAGCCTACGGCTCTCCATGTCTGACCAAAGTGAGAATGATTTGTGTCATTTCTTTTCATCACTACTTGAAAACATTTTCTGGCCACGTTCAAGTCTTTTCATAGCTTCCAAATGCATTATTTGGATCAGGAGTGTCCTTATTTTTCCAAGCAGAGTTGCTCTTAGAATGTGCATTTTCTCTCTTATACATATAAACACACAGATATGAGACTGTATCCTTGAAGTAATCCTGTTTTTAGTGATTGTTATGTAATTTCAAGTCCCAGTGCAACATGAAGTACCATGTGTTATTTCATAAATATTCCATATGCATCTGACTCTTGGAGTCAGAAGGAGTTCTCATACCCTCCAAAGATGGGCCAAGAGAAATCCCCACTCTCCATCATGCTAAAAGTATCCCAAATGATGGACCACTGAACACCCTCCATATGTAGCTGAGCCCTGGACTTGCCCCCAAAATCCAGATGGGCATTATCCATACAACAGGTTGACAATGACAAAATACTTTTACTTCCTGAACTTGGTATTCTTCTTGGGATATCTATTCTCCAGTATATCCATGTAATGCACACTTACTATTTTCTGATTTCAATCATTCTAAGATTTTTTTTTTTTTTTTTGCTTGCAGGGTTTCTGGACAAAAAAAGGATTCACAAGTTTGCGGAGAAAAACAGACACAAGGCTGGAGATTTACCTCAGTAGTACTGCTCTTGCTTTGCAAGCATAAGGTCATGAGTTTGATCCCTGGGACTGCAGAAAAAAAAAAAGAAAGAAAAAAACAGAAAAAGACAAAGAAAGAAAGAGGGAAGGAAGGAAAAAAGAAAGGGAGGGAGAGAGAGAGAAAGAAAAAAAGAAAGGAAGGGAGGAAGGAAAGAAAGAAAAACAGACAGCAAACTGACAATCTGTACAGCCCCAACCCTGAAGCCCAGACTGTTTCTCCAAAAGACCAGGCACAGAGGTGGCTCATTTACCACCATGGGTCAGAGACTGAGTGCCGAGAGCCTTGTACATATTTCCATAGTCACAGGATCCCTCTGATTCAGCTTGTACTTTGGTGTTAGAAACAGAATTTGTATAATACTGAAGACTGGCCATAGCTCACACATGGGGAATGCAGTTGTTAAAATAATTTTTCTTTAAAAATACACTTTAGCTCATTTCTTGACATTCCTTGGTTTCTCATCCAAATGGTCTCCCAGGAAACATCGGCTTAGTGGTCATTACTTGTTCTGAGATGGTGACTTGTATGGATTCCCAGGCGTGGGTGGGGAGAGAGAGAAGAGATCAATGAGTTTGTTATCAAGCAGCAGGGATATACTTTTCAAAAATGCACGGCCCTTTGCAAGTTTGGTTTCCCATCACCATTTATATTCCTGAGGAATAGATGTGTCTCCAGTCTGCAGCAGTGTTTCGTGACATTTGGATTTACAATGTTCAAGTTGAAGTCTCTAGCCCCTTGCAGTCTGTCAAAAACAGCTTCTTTGTCCATTTGTTTTTGTCTTCCACACCCAGTCTGAATATCTTTTGTAAATTTATACTTGACAACCCTCGTATTTCAGTAGCTGGCTTCACTTCCACAATATACCTTGCTTGCTCAGTTACATTAGCTGAAACAACAAATTTAATCCATGATGTCAATAGTAAATTATAGCAGAGAAGTAATATATGTCTGACATCATAAAGGTCAAGGCCATGGTAAAACACTGCAAATTCTGGAGCCATTGTGCTTGATCAAGTGGTGGAGCTTTTGCTAAACACTAACATTATGAAGATCAGATTAGCACTAATAGTGGCATTTGGCTAATCTTATTTTTCTAATATTTTTAATGGAAAATTTCTAAAAGCAGAAAGCTCTTCTACTCTAAACTACACTGTGGATTTTGCTCCCATGGACATTGGCTGTGTAATTATATTTTATATTTGGTAGTGGATAAATAATTAAAATGAGAATTACTTTCCTGAAAAGATTCATTTAGAGCCCACATTTTCTATTACCCTAGCTGTTGGATGGGGGAGGGAATATCGCCTCCTACCTACCTAAACTACCTTGCCATTAAAGTATCTAAATTACCTCGGTGAGTTCTGAGCACAGAAGTGGTTGATGAATTGCTTTTGCATAAATGCACTTTCCCTTTGCTAGAATCTAATTTTATAAAACACACTCGTGTGTACGCACAAACACACACACACACACACACCCACACTCACCAAGAGACACACATATACCACAGCAACCATTGAATGCTCTCAAGAAGAAAAATTGAAGGTTGGAATTTTCTCTATATAATGAAGTTTTTTAAAATGTTGCCAGTAATATAAGCGTCTCTAAAGAAAGCCCAAATGGTTTCATCTCTGGTTGGGAAGAACAGTTCATGAATCATCGTTTCCATGCAAAAGTGTTTCATTTCTTTAACTGGGGCTATCAATTGTACCGGCTGATTTCTTTTTAAGTATCAAAATTTGATTCTGGTTTAAACTCATTTATTATAAGTAGAGGGAAAATAAAACTCTTCTGCGGAGTGTACCTAACAGCCATTCTGTGGATGAAAGAGACTGAGAATCTGCGTTCCTTTGTCCTTCCCAGGTGTTTAAATGATTTGATCCATTACAGGCCCAGCCCCGGGAGCCAGGGAGGGTTCTTAAGCAGCGACATCTCACACTTGGCTCAGATGTATTTTCATTTGCTAATTAGAAGCATTTATTATAGTTTCCATGTACTCTTGCTGGATATGTTGGATATGAGAAAGAAGTGCAGTATCTGAGCCCCGAGATGCCACTTGGTAGGGTAACCTGACGTTAGGCATTATCTTCTTTCTGTCCCCGAGAAGAAAGAGAATGACTTTGGGCCCTGAGAGGCCAGAGATAACCAGATCATGAGACTGTTTTCTCACGTGGGTTGGGGCAACTGTGCTAAGGAATCTGAGACCAAAAGGCTGGGCGATGGGCGTGGCCTCTACTGCACTTCTTGAAGCCCTACTGATCTGCCTGACTGTTGTTGGGGGGCTGTGGGCTGAGTTTTCCTTGAGTCAAGGGGACAAGGAGAAACCCTACAGGAGGTGAAAGCAGAGAATGGAATCCCACGTGGCCATGCCCATTAACCTACTTCATCTGCAACCGCTTACCATGAGCAAGCTGAAGAAACCTGGCGCTCAAACTGACCATGGCTTAATTTCTTCCAGCATTTTCAAAGAAAGAAATGACTCCTGAATCCTAAGCTTATTTCAAAGAGTTACTGTCCACTTTGTTTCCCAAATTTCTTTAATTTGGTAACTGATGCTCACGAATATCCTCAAGGCAGCATGAACCCAAGATATAATTCTTACTTTCAAGAACAATTAAAATCGAAAGTCCTGACAAAAATATATGCCCTTGTAAGTCTCAGGGCCTTTAATCCCTCCCTATGTCACAATGCTGCAAGGGAGGATAGAAGAGTAGAAAACAGGTCTGTCACTCATGATGGGCCTAACCACAGTCTACCGTGGTGTACACTGATACACTGGCAGCATTACCAGCATTGACTTGTACTGATTTATGTGCCAATGCAAGATCACTGGTGTGTGAATCTTATCAGAGACTTGTTAATTGTGGCTCTTTAAATAGTCAAATAGAAAAATTAATTTCTTGAATACATTTTATAAAATAAAGTAACACTCTTTGAGGCAGGGTTTGATCATCTTGACAGCAATTGCTTTTTTGTTTATTTTAATCTAAGAGTAAATCAAGTTTTTTGAATGAATGAAAAAGTGAGTTGTAGCTGATATTAGGTTTGCCCATTAGTACTTAATGGATTTCCCTTTTACTCAGAGGGTGAATAGAAGCTTAAAAAATTTATTCTTCTAGTTTGGCTGTAAAAACATGGATCCTTTGGGCTATTTGGCTGCTGTTTTGGTTAAACAATAAGAATAACAAAGAATTGCTGAGAGTGCTCTATGTTCTAGGTAATGTGCTTGTCACACCTTTTTTTGAATCTCATTCAGTACTTGAAGCAGTCTTGCCAGTTAGGTATTATTACTTTATAAAAGAAGAAATTGGGCCTGAGCAAGGCTACAGACACACAGTAGGTTATTTGCTAACCTGGAGATCCATTTCCTTTGAGTCAGATGTGCACTAAACCGGATTGTTTCCAAATGCCATGTCCCTAACCACAGTCCACCCTCACTGCTAACTCACCTTACGAGTTTCCTGCGTGTGTATTCGTCTCCCTGCTAATTCTCTCGGTTCTACAGAGAAAACTGCTTTTCCTGCAGCATCTAGAAAGTGGAGTTTCCTGGCCAGCCTGCCACTCCAAGCAAGCCTGTTAGCTGCTGCTCTTGGCAGGAGACCTGGGAGAATGACAGATGATAGCTGTCTGCTCCAGGGATAAACAAACTCTTCATTATTCTATTAGCTGTTTCCCACTTCCTGCTAAGCCTAACAATTTATTAGCACTATTTAGGTTAATGTATGGCTGTATTATTTTACATATTTACTTTATATTCCTCATGTGTTGACATATTTAGGTGTTCAGGTCTTCTGCGTAGTTTTCTAAAGACAGAATTAGATGAGTTTGAGAAGATAACTCTCTCAGCACTAGTAAGACCAACACTCATTCCTCTTTCTAGAGCACCTTTATACTAAGGGGCCAAAGACAGATGACTGCATGGTTGCTGTGAATCAAGTAGGCCAGAAATGTGGGGCAGCAGTGGGAAGAAACATTTACACATGCTCTTCGGTCTTCTTAACATGAAGGGAAGTCTCCTGGGGTAGCACTGGTCCACAGCCCCCCGCCCCGTTTCTGCAGTGGAAATCTCCTGCAAAAATCACCCAAGGCATGTGAGTGATGACTGTGAGGCAGAGATTCACTCAGACTCCTCAGCAGAGAGATGCCTACTGCAAAATCACACAGGGCTAGAACTGAGGGAGGAAAGCAAAGTCCCAGAGGATGAAGGTCACAGTCGGTCTCTCCTACCCCTCCAGGTTCTCGGTCTCCTGCGTGTGCCCCCTGTGCCCGCACTATACCCCGGTGGATCTGCTGTTCTCCTCACACTAACCAGCTTCTCCCTTCTCTCTCCTCCCGGCTTTAGAAAATGACCAAGGAGCCAAATGTAACTATAAGATGTTCTTACTTGGTTGGCTCAAGGTGGAGGTCAAATTTTCAGTGTAAATATTTTTCAGCAAGTCATGTATTATTGTCATATCTTTGCAAATTTGCGTATTTACTTTATTTAGATGAAAGTATTTGAGTTTGAAATCGCTGTAGTCTGTATGCATTGTCTCTACTTTCTGCTGCTTATTCACATTTTTTTTCCATTTGCTAACTTTCTTTGAATCCTCATCTCCTTGTTCCTGTCCAGTAACGTACGGTGTGATGTGTGCCTGGGTGTGTACACATGTCCTTACTGCTAACTCTCACTATACTGTTTATCTTCATTTACATTCCTGAGGAAAAGCTTGTTCTACTATAGTATATAATAGGTCAGTCCCAAGTGTGTCCACTGACATGTTTATTATAAGTAGGAAAGCACTTTGTAGCTCGTACCATGGTATACAAATGTAGGGTGTTTATTATTATTATGTGGTAGTATGTATTAGGGTCATACGGACTGATCTAACTTCTAAATTTTTCTCTTTCCTGGCACATGTGATGATTTATTACTTTGGAGTTTATCCAAAGACCTTAGCTAAGAAACACAGCAGTTAAGGTATGGACCAATTTTTTTTTACTGGTGTGAACATACCCGTGGGTGTTCTGTGTCTGTGGAGAAATAATTTCAAACTTAGACAAATGGCTCGGAGCCTTGAGGGAGTGGGACAGTCTGTAAGCCACAAGTCATCATGGAGATACCTGGGGAAGAGCAGGTCATTTAAAGATACTGTGAAAACAATGGTTTTTTCAATTTTGGATATAACAAAGGCATCAATGTTAAAAAGTACATGTGGTTTTTACTTCTGCTTACACAACTGGCCCCTTCCTCATCTTTGATACGCCCACCACCTCTATGAACACAGTAATTCACATGTTTCATTTTGTTCCAAACTGCTCTGCCAACAGAGGCTTGGATTAAAAACGAAGCTCAGAACACAAGTTAAAAGAAAATAGAAACTCGTTTGCATTCTGCACGCTCTGGACACTAAAGCTGGATAGATCTCTCTGTGTCTCACTTTATAGAGACAGAGACAACCATTATCAAAGAAGTAAAAAATATGGCAGATTAAAAGATTTTTATAAATATGAGACTTTAATAAAGTTATATATACATATATGTGGAATATAGTCTTGGATAGTACTTAATTAGCACTAATTAAAGTTAGTAATTAGCTTTGGAAAAACTCAAAAGCAAAGGAAACAATTAAATGATGCTAATCCAGAAGATGCAAGATTTTGAAAGTGCCTATGAGTCACTTGGATGTCTCATAAGCTTTCTACTAGAAACACTGGAAACTCAGGAGTCTAGACCCCTACCTTGGCTTAACTCACAGTAAAGATAAAAGAGGTCAGAGATGTGAAGACATGTCAAACATTGGAAAACCGTTCTCTACAGATACATACCCAAGGTATCATTAACATTATTACCATCACCTGTTCTAGCAGGCCTTTTTCTCAGGGACACTGAAGCCCAGTGCCCAGCTGTAAAAAGGCTAGGAAGTGAAAACAAACAACTGTGAACAAAACCAACAAAACAAACAATAAACCCCTTGAGTAAACCCAGGAGTGCCTGAGCCGAGCCTCCTTTCATCTGTGTGGGAGCCCTGCCTTGTTGAAGGCTGCACAGTGCTATATGTTTAGGAGCGGCCTACAAAGGGACCAAACTGCTGGGTGCACACAGCTGTAGGATGTGGGGACGGTGTGCAGGTGTGTGAGTGTGGATGTATGCTTGTGCAGACCGTTTTCCCTCCATTCTGGCGCCCATAAAACGAGGCAGAGCATTGACATGGAAGGAGAAAGCCTTGCTACACATTGTGAATCAGTCTTGGAAACTGTTCTGCCACAGGTCTTCAGGTGATAATTTCACACCAGTACTAAGATGGCAGCAATCACAACAGTCAGCTGCCAGGCCAGTGTCTGTCTTTATCTGTGTCTCTCCAAAGAGTCAGACGGCAGAGACTTGGGTGCATGAGGAGTTTGCAGAGGTGATCACAGGAATTGAGGATGAGAGCCAGAAAATGCTAAAAAGGAAAAGCCAATCAAAGAGGCCTGCTGCAGTCAATTGGACCATCTGGCTGGGATGATCTTAGGATATAGAGTGTGTCTCAGAATTGCTTATGTTGAAAACCATTGCCTTTTGGTTAGAGGTTGTCTCAACTGCTATTGCATGTAAATTCTGCAGTGTTTCTATGAAGAATCCCAGAGTTATCCATTTCTTTTAAGTTATCCAATTTGTTGGCAAGCAGTTGTTCAGAGTCTCTTAGTCTTATTTTATTTCTGCATTTAGCGTCACTTCCGATTCATGTCTCTTTTTGCTTTTTGAATATTTTCTCTTAATCCAGCTAAAGTTTGTCAATTTTAAAAATCTTTTTCAAAAACTCTAAGGGATAGAGATGTAGAAGAGTGGTAGAGGATCTGCTTACCTGCACAAGGTCATGAGTTCCAGCACCATAAAGACAAACAGAACAAAATAAATCACCTCAACTGGTAGCTTCATCACTTTTATTCTGTTTTGTATTATTTATTCATTTCTTCTCTAATCTTTACTTCAGTGTAACTCTTCTGCTAATCTTGGGCGTGGTTTGTTGTTTTTCTAGGGTCAGGGTAAGACTGTGTGTGTGTGATCTTTCTTGTTTATTCTTTAAAAATTTTTGCTTGTTGGTATTGGAGATAGAATCCAAGAGCTTTAGTTTTAGTTTTAGTTTTTTAATTTTTTTGAGACAAGGTCTCCCTTTGCGGTTCAGGCTGGCCCTTGAACTTACTATGTAGCCCAGGCTAACCTTGAACTCGCAGCAATCCTCTTGCCTCTGCCTCCTGAGTGCTGGGATTACAGGCATGAGTCACCATGCCTGGCACTATGGTGTGTGGTACCAGGGATCAAACTCCAGACCTTACACTTTCCAGGCAGGTGCTGGAACCACTGAGCTAAATCCCTGGTCCTTTTTTGCCTTTCAGTGTAGGTGTTTATTACTCCCCTGACCCATAGAGGCAAAGAGTAGAATAAAGGTCAACATGGATGGGATAGAGGGAATAAGGAGTTATTCAATGGGTATAAAGTTTTATTTATGTGAAACGAATTATTTCTAATGATCTGTGTGGTATGATCCCAAAGGCAACAATGTAATATTGAACACTGAAAACATTGGAGAGGATTGGTCTTATGTTTCGGTGTTTTAACCATGAAAACAAATACAAAAACCACAAGGGTAAAAGTGAACTTTTAGAGGTTTAGGTGGGTTTACGACTTAGATACGGTAATGGTTTGCCGGTGGGTGCATATGTTTAAACTCCTAACACTGCATATACCAAGTATGAGCATATTTCGGTCAAGTATGTTTCATAAAGCTGTTTTTTAAAACAAAAGCAAAAGGAGGAGGAGGAGGAGAGGGGGACAGGAGAGAAGCAGAGAATCCCAGGGGGTGAAGGGGAGCTCTTCAAATAAGGGGCAGTTAGTAGAAGGGTCTCATGGAGCCTGAAGGGACTTTGAGTCAGGGCTGAGGGCTGCAGGGCCTGACGTGAGGCCCGAGAGTCTGACCCTCCAAATCCGCCTCATCCTGCTCCTGTCTAACGGGCTCACCTTAATCTAATAGAAGAATTGACATTTATTCCTCTTAAGTTTCATCTTATTGATTTTTGCTCAGCAATTTGCCCCAGAGAATATTTCAAGTATTTCAGTTCTTTCACTTAGAGTCGCAACAACCCTGGCCAGTTTTGCCTGTTCAGCTAGGTGGTTCAGGGCTTTAGAGGTGGAATCAGCAACCTGAATTCAAATCCCAGGTCCAAAACTACCTAGCAGTGTGACTTTAGGCAAGTTGGTCCACTTTTCCCCTTGCCAAGTTGGGGATAATTATCTATTCATAGGTAGGGCACATGTTTGTTCTAAAGATTAAATAAAATAATTCTGGCAAAATAGTCCAGTATATGGATCATACAAATGTATTTATTAAATATAAACTATATTTTTCAAGTCTGAAGAATATAATTTTATATCTTAACCTAAATCAGTGGTAAAATATTTAGTGGAAGAGGTTTAAATGAAGAACCCAAAAGCAGCTTTCTAAATTTTTCCTCTAGATTAACCTCAAGCCAAGAGATCACAAAACCCCAGTTCTGAGAGTCCAACCATATTTATAATCTCATATTGGAAGTATCACGAGAGTTGACCAACATCAACTGCTTCAGTGAATTAAAGTAATGCTGTATGCAATAGTAGTGCTACTCAAAGGTGGACCAGAACTGGTCCATCAACTACTAATAAATATAAATAAAGAGAGGGTTAAGTGGACACAAATTTTTATAGCAAATTGATATCCAAATGTCTGGGCAATGGATTTATTTCACTGGCAAGTACTATCTATATACACAAGATCAAGGAGTATGGAACTCACCATGTTAGTTATAGTGAGAAGTACAACTATGCAAAAATAAAAATTTAGAAATACAGAATCCTTGTCTATTCATGTTAAGTTAAACTTACCTATAACTTTATAGAATAAATTGTTGTAGCTGCCTTCTTTTCAAAACTTGAAACATTTTGCAAAGAACATCACTGGTTTCAGTTTTGAAAAAGTAAATATGTCCTGCTTTCTCCTTTGTTACCATGAACATTCATTTTCTAAAATTTTAAATGACATTAAAACATAGACAGTTTTAGTGTACATTACCCCCTGAGTAACATTGTCATCAACCTAACCTGGGTTAGCTAAGTGAAGAAGCAAGAGGGTTGGCTCAGTGGTTCCAGCGCCTGCCTCACAAGCGCAAGGCCCTGAGTTCAATCCCTGGTGACCACATACAATGCTGGGCATGGAGACTCACGCCCACCAGCAATCAATGCCACATACCACAATGCCGGGCGTGGTGGCTCACGCCTGTCATCCCAGCACTTGGGAAGCAGAGGCAGGAGGATTGCTGAGTTCGAGGCTTGCCTGACCTACATAGTGAGCTCAGAGCCAGCCTGAACTACAAAGTGAGACCCTGTCTCAAAAAAAAAAAATCACCTTTAAAAAAAAAAGAAGCAAGTTCTTCCACCACATTTAAATTAAATACTGATATATAAATTGCTCATTGAAAGTGCGGGTATATAGTTGTTTAATAGGAGAAATTTATTCTGCTCATAACTGTGTGTTATGGTTACAGAATTAGAAAAATTATAACAATAAATTTCTTGACTTGCCTCAAGAAATGCTTTTGATGGACAGTGTATATAGCTTTAAAAATTTCTTTTTCCTGTATTATGCTTGGTAGCATTTATTAAAAGGCAATTTTATGTCTATTGAGTCTAAATTAAAGGAAATATATTTTACATCTTTTTTTAAAAAAAAACCCTGGTATATTATGTTTATTGGTTTTACAAATTTGTCAGACTCTTGGAAGTTTTTAAAACTCTCATTTTCCACAGTAGATAGTTTGGGAAGGATTACTCTGTGCTATTCCCTTGATTTACCAACCCATCAAAGAAAAGATGAGTAACTCTTATAAAACTAATATAACCCTCATAGGATTTTATCACCTATAAAAACTACAATTATGTCACACAAGACATTTGTAGGGCAGAATTATTGCTTATCAACTAGCTTTGAAGATAGATTTTAAAAATAACCAATTTTCACATTTACAACAATGTCCACCATCTCATCCATAATCACAGCGTGTAAGTGGTGGAAAGTATCACAGAAAATATCACCTTCCAATGACGGTGTCCCAGTGTGCACCAGGGCAGGCCCACACACTAGAACAGACAAGAAGATCCCAGAGGGGGGCCCAGAGAGTAGAGGAGCGTCTGAAGAGCTTCATCCTAGTTTATTTAATTTTTGTAAAATTTTTCTTGCTGGTCTCATAACATAGACAGTGTGGCTTGGCCCACCTGGGAGCTCTAAAATGGAAAAAAAGAAATGAGTCATGAGCCCACATTTATTAGTCTTGGAATATACCTTATATCCTGGGATTATCAAGACTTTAAAAAGGTGAAATAAAAATATAGAAGAAAGTAATAAAAAATTATTTTTAGGAAACAAATAGATAAATGCATGTTTTTAAAACATTTTTATTGAGGTATAACTCGAATAAAACTCAGGTAAAATATATAATTTAATGACTTCTGTCATATTCACAGTACTGTACTATCATCACAATTTAAGTTTAGAACATTTTCATACATTCTCTTTTGGTAAATACTAACCACACACACATTCTAGGTTACTGAATGACAGACAGCTGTATGGGCCACTTTAGAAGAATTAATGTGAGGCACGGGGCCCTTGTCCTAGTGGGCAGCCCATGGTGAGAGGGCTTCACCACCCCCCGACAGGTTGGGGTACCTGTGCTTTCCTACCTGCCAGAACCCTGTCCCTGCCGTGGGTGCCGCTGACCCCCCCAGGCAGGTTTCTGCCGGTAGCTGTGCCTCCTGGGCCTGATCGGTGATGTCAGCAGCTTCTCCGTACCCACCCGAAGTCTGGTTCCAACTCCTAACACATTTCGGAGGTGGCCACAGAACCTCAGATAACGATTTTACTTCCCACTCACCCGGATTAGGTTCCAACTGGGTAACTATAGAGAGCTCCATGTCCCCATTTCATTTCCTTTATTTCAAGTCATAAATTCCTTGAACCACTTCCTGCTTCCAAATGTGGTTTGTCCTCTGGTCTCCCTCACCCCACAGTTTTCACTCTTTAACTCGTTAGAAAATCTAATTGCCACTCTTGGAACACATCTGGGATAACTGTTTTTTGATGAACTGTTATTTTAGTGGCTAGATACTGAGCCAAAGAAGCATTTTCCTAAATGCAAACGACATATTCTTTTCCAAGTGCTCCACGCCAGAGCATCCCAGCCACCAACTGCAGCCCATGTGGAACCTGTCCTCGATTAAAAAAAACAAATGTGTTCATGTGGGAAGAGGGGAAAAAATGAGAATGTTATTTTATTGGAAAATCCAAATGACTTAAAAATAAATACAGGGAAAATATAGCTCCCTAAAGTAAACTTCACTGTGAAAAGGCAAACATCATAAAAATGTGGTCTCTGTTTCAGGTATTCTGGAAACAAACTCACTTTCAGGGTTTGGGGAGTATTCCAAGCACTGACAAAATAAGGGAGCAATCCTGTGTCTGAAGGCATCTGTAACACTTCCCTTCCTCTCTCTAATAACCTTTTCTGCCCTGTAGAAGGCTTAAGGCTTGCGTTTTTATTCTTATAAACAGAACACGGCTTCACCAACAAGTATTTAAATAATTTAGAATGTGCAAACATTAGACAAAAGACCCACACTGGTTTGCCTTTCATGGTCTGTAAGGAAACTGATAGGACAGATTGTCTCTGTAAACAACATAAAATTGTGATCAGATCAAAGCCCTTCTACAAGTGTGAGCGCTCACCCGCGGCCCATATTATCTTTTCTAGTACTTTTAAGGACGATGTTCCCTGAAGGGGCATTTGGTGAGCAGCTATGCCAGAGCTGGAAGATGCTGTGTTGAATAAAGAGCATGTCTCCGGGAGCGTCCATGGCAGAGGAAGTAACATCCCCATGGCAACTGCCAACCTCACGACAACCTCACAGGGTCACCACCCAATCCTTGGACCAGCAGACGTCAATACAGAGGGACGCCTCGCACTCTGCTGCACCTAAGTTGGAGGATCCTAAACCTAGGGAAGTTCCGAGACAGAAATGCTGCCTCCATGTTTTCAAAAAGGAGTTTTTCAGCAACGGAGGAATTGAGCTGTGTATTTTCTGAACAGGAGCAGTCTGGCATTCTTGGGCCCTTTTCTAAGATGTCGGTATCTGTGTCTGCTCTGAGTGCTAAGATTTTCACTTGAAAAGGTAGAATATATACAACTCTCCTCCATTATTAATACACATTGTCTTTTGAGTGATGAATTCAGACAGGTGAAGTATCTCTGTCTTTACTTTCCACCATAGTTGGCCATAAATCCTGCAACTTCATGTGATAGTGTGGTTTGGCTTTGTGTTACTGTACTGACTAGAGCTCTGGATGTTCGTGGCTCCAGTTTTATTGTGTTGGGAAGACAGACAACTCTTCCAAGTTGCTGATGGAGACGCTGGCTGTGGCCCAGCTCTCTTGGGTGATGATATATGGATTGTTTGCTCTCAGGGTTTACTTTCCACTGGGCAGCCGTTCCCTTATGGCAGTGTGTCCATCCTTTGGATGAACACGAAGAAAGTAAAAATATTCTCCCTTTCTGCACATACCATTTAATGGGAGGATGAGAGTGGAAGGGATGGAAATCAGCGTGTTCAGTTTGAAATCATAGGAGGAAATAAGTGAGCTACCTTAGACGCATACACGATTTATTCTTTCCTTCCTTCTTTCTTGTCATTCCCATGTATTTCTAAATACCTTATAGGGCCTGCGCTGTAGTGGGTATCATGAAAGTCTTAATGAAGTTCATGGTGTGGTGTGGAGAAGACAATCATAAGGAGACATTTGGGGCAAAGGGTCAGCTTTGATGGTGTTTGTTTCAAGGAAATACTAGTTGCTATCGCTTCAAATAAACTTCACAATTTTGGAGGCAGCACAAGAGAAGCTTCGTCCCCACCCAGATAACAATCCCAAGCAGATGTTCCTTATCCGCGGATGGTTTTCCCCAAGTGAGTGGTCAAACACTCAGACTTCTCTCTTGGGGCCTGGCCTGTCTGCCTTCAGAATCATTTCCAGTCCTCAGAGGTACTGGAAAAAGCACAACCACATCCCCAAAACTGTATTTCTCTTCTTCTTCTGTGAGTGAATACTTGTCACATGACCCCAGTTGAAGGCAGAGTCTGGGAAGTGCAGTCTCTGTCTGGGAAGCTGCGTTCCTCGGGGTGGAAGATGAACACGAGGAACTGAGCATACAGAGACGAGCAAGAAAAAGACAGAGAAATCTGGGACTCTAACCGTTGGAGTAAATGCAGATCCAACCTAATTTTCAAGTAAAAAACATGATATTGTTTATACCACTTCTCACTTTCAAATCCTCAGTCACAATGTGTTTGCTCATTTCCTTCTTTTTCTGGAAGGGATCATAAAAATTAAATCTAAAACAAATGCAATTCTGTAGATAGCAGGTTTGCTTGCCCTTTAAGGTACCTAATTTACAAAGCTCCCCTTAATGGGTACCATCTTACAGTCGGGGAAATGAGCCACTACCTTGCAAGTCAGGTTTGTTAGCTTTTTTGCCTGAATCCCCTCCATTTTTCTTATAGCCTCAGTGAGCACAGTTTCTTTGCATCCTAATGTGGTGAGGGATAAAATGAAAGGAAAATTCCCTCAATTCAACAGTGAAACTTTTCAGTTGTGACGCACTCTGAAATACAGACTAATTAATAAACACAACTCTCTTCCAAAGCAGTAAGGACGGCACTTCTCATTTTTCACAGCTGAGGAGGCTGCAGTTAAAATCAGTTGCCCCAGGCCATGTACCTCATGGGGGAAGAACTTTGTAGCACTGGCTCTGAATTCTCTCAGGATGGCATACTGCTTCACTGGAGAGTAATCAGCTTTTATGTGGGTTGTAGCTAACAGTGACTTCTTCAATGACTCCACAGTGCCCCTGGCACTGGCAAGGCAATTAGTAATGTTCTTGTCACCAACTCTGAGTAACCCACTCAAGAGAATAAAGAAAAAGTGGTTCACTGGATGGTCCTGTCACCCACAAACATTTTTCAAAAGATTGAAGAAATATTTTGCAATCAAAAACACTATGCTAAATCGAGAATCAGAAAGATAAGAAGTAATTGTTCATATCCTCATAGTACGAAGACTTGGGAACCAGTTAATCTTGAGACACTGAGAAGCAGAGATTGTTGATCGCAATGGTGATCATTAGTGGATCTTTCTAATGCCATTATTTTCTCTTGACTCAACAATGATAATATGGTGCAGATAAATAGTAGTAGCACAGCTATTTCAGTAAGGAGCAAAACCACCGTAGATGACATTATAAGTGAGGGTTGACTTGACCGTACCTTTTATGATGGAATTATTGGCTCTGAGTTATTTCTTAGAGGCATAATCACACATTAACACCAATAGTCATGAAGTGTGTAGCCAGCCTGGGAAGCCCAAAATGTGTTCAGTGTATTCTCAGCTACATTTATTTTTCCAAGACTGTATCATGGTTTAGTTATGAGGTGTAAGGCCTGTCATTATAAACACTGTTGACTGTCAAGTGTAAGAGAAATACCTAAAACAGAACATGTATCTTGGTGGAATCTTTGTTTCTCTCTTCTTGAAGTCTATGCAACTTATGTTGTGAGGGATTGATAGCCATGAATAAATCTATCCAGGACACTCTGGGCTCATTTTATTGGTAAATATAGTGACACTGGACACTGATCTTACAAAACTGTGCTGTTTGACATGAAGAATCACTGGCCACATGTGACTCCTGATCACTGCAAGGTAACCAGTGCAAATCAAAATATGCCCCTCCCATAAAATATACATTATATTCTTAAAATTTTATATGAAATAAGATTGTAAAATATCCTATTATTTTTATATTGTTTACATGTTGAAATGTTAATATTTGGGAAATACTGGGTTAAGCACTATATCTTATTAAATTAATGCCATCTGTTTCTTTGTTCTTTTATTATTTGGTTAATAGAATATTTAAAATCCTTCATGTGAAATGCATATTTATATTTTATTAACCACAGCTTTTCATGATTATTTCCCTCAAGAGCACTGTGAAAATAATACTGATGATTACATATTGTTATGTGATAATTATCAAATAAGTAATAAAGTACATAAGTGTATTTATATAGGGCAACTCCAAGAAAATTTATTGTGGAAAGGCTGCTAGTAGCATGTATTCACGGAGGGTTGAGAGAATGGCTACCAAAAATTAATGGTGTGTTTTAGGGTAGGATACGATTTATTGTCCAAACCAGACACCCTGAGAGTTTCTACCACTCTCTCTGGCACATAGTAGTTAAACTGCACTGTCAGGAACAAATCAGGACCTGTGCTCACCCTAGTTATAGTTAATAAGAACCATTATAATAAGAACCGTTTCTGAGGCCAATGACCGATGGAGCCAAAAGGATGGGAAGATGTTCCCCCATGTTGGTGGGAAAGAAAAGACCTTCGTTTGGAATGGGAGTCCCAAGAGTTAGGGTCAGAAGCCCACAGCTGTATCTTTTCTGATCACTGCCTCCTACTGAGTGGATTAAACCCAACTGTAGTTCCCCCCAGATGGATCCTGTGAGCCAAAGTTCCTGTCACCTGCCCATCGGCCCAGATGCCCAGAGGACAGTGTGGTGGAACAGTGTGTTCTGTCTTCTCAGTTGTGGGCAGACTGCTTCTGGCCCGGTGCTTAACAAGGCTACACTTTCCCCTTTCCCTCTGTGTCCTTATCAGAGAGGGTGGAATGGGCTATAGAGCGGCAGCCTTTAATGCCCCGAGCCAGTCTTTCTTCTCGCTCGTTCTTAGCTTGGGGAGAAGAAATAGCTACGGATCATGAATCAGTGCTTTCCATGACTACTTTCTGCCTTTGAGAGATGACAAACGGAGTCTCAGTGACCTTAAGAAACTGACCCAGAGAGAGAACCATGAGGAAACCGATGAGATAGTCTAGGGGGTTTTCCATTGTGATACGCTGCCTCATGGAAATCCTCATGAAGTGTGCACTGTCCTGACTTCATTTACCACAGAAGCTTGAGTGTGACCAGAGACATAAAGTGTGGCCATCACTGTTTCCTATGGATGTGGTCACCTTGCGCCTTTTCTGAGGCTTGTTCTCCTTGGGACACCCTGACTCCGTGCGTCTCAGAGCTACAGCAAGTTCAGCAGACTTCGGCTGCTAGGGCTCCTTGATGCTGACTGGCATTACTCAAGTTTTCACTCAGAATCTCCTCTAGGTGACTTCTGTGCACCTGCAGTGCCCATTCAAGAAGATCAACAAATAGCTGAAGACAGATTTTTCAGCCAGAGGAAAGAATTATTACCTTACCATCAGTCTAATGAAAACAGAGGTGAAATACCTACCTGCACTAGATAAACAGCACACCACGCCATCCATCACACTCAGCCTCACTGAGCAGAACACCCTAACCAGTCTCACCTTGTGCCGCACCGCACCTCACACAGACAGGCATTGGCAGCCTCCGAGAGCGTGGACCATTTCCAGACAGTTCCTGTCAGAATGAAGGCTCCGAAAGGAATCCTTTCAGCCATTCCTTCTTCCAACCTAAATTTCCCTTTCCCTCTTGTCAGCGACAGCAGTAACTTCTTAGGGATTTGCTTCTCCCTCATGGGCTCTGCTAAACCCAAGTTCTTCCCCTGTACCCAGTTTCTCCCACTGGTCTCCTCAGCGCCCCCAATGGCAGGCCCTTCTTGGGGCCTCCTGGCTGGTAAGTAGCACAGCCATTCCCTTCACAGAAATGCCTGCCCAGGCCCTCTGTGCATAGATACCGGGTGTCCAGCCAGGAGCTTAGAGTTGCCTCTAAGGAGAAAGGCAGAAATCTTTGCAAACACTCAGGTTTTCTTTCACTTTTCGCAAATATCAGCACTTAGTGTGCCTTTACAATAGCATGTCCAGTACAGGAGGCACAGTTAAATTCACTTTAAGGAGAGGAAGTTATGAACTGAGTGGTGTCTCTCACCCAAAGTCATAGATGAAAACTGGAACTGAATATTCTTTAGAAGTATTATCTCAGCTGGGGATTTAGTTCAAGTGGTACCACACCTACCTTGGAAGCACAAGAGCCTGAGTTCACTCCCCAGTACCACACACACACACACACACACACACACACACACACACACAGAGAAGTATAATCTGACTTCAGTCTACCAGGCTCCAGCACCCTCCTTCAGTATTTCAGACTTTTCTGATACTGTTTTCAGATTTCCCCTTTATCCCAGACATTTTAAAACAAAATCTTTTGGAACCTCTACTAAGTCAAGTCCCAAAAAAGACCCAACAGTTACTCCTCTGATACTTTCTTCCAGAAGTTAGTGCTATGCTCTCAGGGAAACTTAAACTCACTAGTAGTTTCTGGGTGTGGCAACCCCCAAAGTCAGAGTCTGAGTTAAGATATGGCTCCTAGTTCAAGATTCAAGTAAGAAAGACAATCTTCCTGCTGTTGAATCCTTTGTAGCGATAAGGCAGTGCTATATCTTTTATACCAAGCAGACAGAAGAGCAGAACTCAAAGGGAACAGGATCAGCATTGTGACCAGTAACAGTCAGCCATGACTTTCTTATCAGGGCAGCAGTGCACAGAGTTTATGGGTTGACACATAATACAGCAGTCTCCTTTAGCTCCAGTTTTGTTTTCTGCTGTTTCCATTATCTTTACTCAACTGGAATAAAAAAATATTAAATGAAAACTTTCAGAAAGAAGCAATTCAGGGTTTAAATTGTGCACCATTTTGAGCAGTGTGGTCAAGTCTTGCTCTGCTCTGTCCTGCCTCAACTAAATCGTTCTTTGCTGTGTCCACGGTGTGCGTGCCTCCCCTCTCTCAGTCACTCACAGCCCTCTCGGCTACGAGACTCACTCACACTACGGCGGTGCTTATGTGTTCAGGTAATGCCCATTTTCCTCAGTGATAGTCCCAAAGCACAGAAGAGTGATGATGGCAATTCAGGGTCGCCAAAGAGAAACCATAAAGCGGTTCAAGTGTCAAGGCCAAAGTCCTTGACTGAAAGCAAAAAGTGGATGCTGAGGTTGAGAAGATCTGCAGCAAGACTGAGCCTTCTCTCCAAGAATCTGGGAAGGAGGAAAAAGCAATTCTTATCAATATTGCAGTTGCTCTTCAAACTGAAGTCATAGCCATGGGAGACAGTTAGTGCTTAGTTAAAATAGAAAAAACATTTGTGTACATACAAAGAGGAAAAAATAGTGTACACACAGGGTTCAGTACTGCCCTTGGCACCAGTTATCCACTGGGGTTCCTGCATCCCCCCCCAGTTATGGGGGCACTATGAGTACAAGCCAACCCTACTGTACAGTGTCTTATTTCTTCTATTGCATGAGACTTGCATCAGAACATTCATTTTTTGAGCACCACAAGATTTGTATCTTGAATGTCATGAAGACAAACTTAAATGTTGATATGTTTTCCTTTTAGGTCTAGTTATTGGAAAGCACTCTGCAGTTTTAAATGTATGATACATGTTTTAACCATTGTTCACATGTTCAGATATTTTCATTTAGTGGAGAGCTGAATTTTTTTATGTTCCCAACTCAATATCACTCACACAGATTTGGTCTTGTAGAGGAAATGTGACAGGGCCAATAACCAAGTGCTTACCAATGTTCTGATCATCTTACAGAGAAAAAAATACATTATAACCATTATTAACTGGGTAATTGTATCAAGAGCAAAAACCAAAGTTAAGGAACAAAGATCTTAGAATAGGCACTAAATCAGTATCCTCTTCAGGTTTTGCAAGGTGAGTGCTATGTCTGACTGCATCTTTCCAGTGATGAAGAAAAGGAAGCAACACATCGTTTTATTAACAATGGCCTGTTGAAGAACAGTTTTGAAAAACTCTAAGAAATTATAAATTGTGGTACCGGTGGATCTCTGAAAAAAATCATTATAGAAACAAAACTGAATATCAAGATTCATGGAATGCTTATGATGTGGCAAGCACTAAACATTATTGTCTTTAGCACTAAATTATTTTCTTTAATATTTAGCAGCACTTCTGTGATAGTTAAGTATCCTCATTATATAAATGAAGAAACTGGGCCCAGCCTAAGATTACAATCTAGTGGGTAGCAAAGCTATTAACTGGATACAAGTATTTTTCAAGAACTCTCTTTCTGTCTCTGTCTCTCTCCCCTACTCAGTATCTGATGACTGGAGTGCCCACATGTCTCAGGTAGTTTTAGACAAAACCACAAAAGCCTGCCTCTCTGATCACTCTGTGCTGCAGAGCAGATTGCCCAGGGTGACACACTCTCTTTACCTTGGGCCATGCTACATCCTCAAAGAAGTTATGATTTGAAAATTGGTTGTTTACTATACCAATGAGTACAACTAAGAACAAAACCAAATGAGGAAAACTCTAGGAGTAGCAATAGAGTACTATACTTTGAAAGAAATGCAAATGTAAATAAAGTTAAACTGATACTGTGACTATTAAAAATTGTCCCAAACTGAGTTGAAAAGCACTGCAGGATTTGAGCTCCTCTTGATCTTGGGCTATAATGTTTTTTTCTGAAATCACCTTTCACC
>PVIC010006565.1:0-43987 GCA_004025085.1 Thryonomys swinderianus
CTTATCCTTAGCTGTCTCTTTTCTAAAATGTAATGTTATAAGTAGCCAAACCCACAAACCCTAGTCAAATAACAAACAGGGGCCACTTTACCCTCTTCTGATTCATCTCTTCTTCCACAGCATGTAACTTTTCTACCTTGCAATTTAACATGATTGTGTTGCTCCTCAAATACAGTGAGAGTTTATCTTTGCAATTAGATCTCTCACTTCTTTTTTTCTTTTTCTTTCTTTCTTTTTTTTTTTTTTTGAGACAGGGTCTCACTTTTTAGTTCAGGCTGGCCCTGAGCTCACTATGTAGTCCAGGCAAGCCTTGAACTCAGCAATCTTCCTGCCTCTGCCTCCCGAGTGCTGGGACTACAGGCATGAGGCACCACGCCCAGCTATTTTTTTCTTTTTTGAGACAGGGTCTCGCTTTGTAGTTCAGGCTGGCCCTGAGCTCACTATGGAGCCCAGGCAAGCCGCCGCGAACTCAGCAATCCTCCTGTCTCTGCCTCCTGAGTGCTGGGATTATAGGCGTGAGCCACTCTTACTTATTTTTACATCCATTCAAAATTAGTGAAGACTGGAGCAAAAAAAAAAAAAAAGGAATTTGTTATTTCTATATCTAATTTGAAAGAAAAATTCCAAAATATTTCACATCTGTGTAAGAAATGATCATGATTGGGACAAAGTGGCTCCATAAATTTAATGTTTAAATTACAGAGCTCCTAAATAATCTGTTTTATAAGCTGTGCACTTTGAGTGAGCCTTTCCAAAACATTTAGGCGGCTTTTGTTGTCATCACTCTATTTCTGATTGATTTGTACAAGTGATTTTAAATAAAAGTTTTCTTGTCCCATAACTAAAGCACATCCTTTGGCTCCAAGACACCCAACGGTCTGTTCTTCAAAAGTTTTCTCTCTTCTTTCTTTTGCTGACAATATATCTCTTACTATTGAACTTTATTGCCAATTCCTTACGGCTGTTCTTCAAAATAAATCTTTGACCTTCATTTTCTAAAGTCTAATGACCAAAACAGACACCTCACCAGTCCTCCAAGTGGTCTGATATTTTCTGTCATATTTTCAGTGACAGAAAATATTAATAAATTTACTTTTACCACAAGCAAGCAGATCTCAGTCATGTTTTGTGAATACATACCACAGAGCTCCCTTCCTATTTTTCTCATGACTTATTTTCCATCTTTTTTTTTTTATAACACACTACACAGGATATTTCTTAAGTGTTCTAAGGAATATAAAGCTAAACAACTTTATTTTATGGTCTAAGTTTATATTTTATAAACTTTTTTGCATATAGTAAACAGCTAGGTTGTCAGTGCAAAATAGAATCTTATAAATGTGTAATTGAATTTACATTTGATAAGAAAATTTAAAACAAGGATTTGGGGTTTGGTGTACAACTCATATTCATAACTCTTCTTTATTTTTTTGCAGATCATTAGGGATCATGACAGAGTGATAGCTTCAAGGGTAGCGATACCTGGCAGATGGGCTTTGCCTGTCTCTAGTATTAATTTTAGAAAAGAGGTTAGGCTTTACATCTGTCTAGAATTACAGAAAATTTCATTTTCTGAAGGGACTATTAAAGTAATGTAGAAATAGAGCACAGAAAAAAAGGAAGAAGAACTTTTACAAATATCACTACAAAAATAGCGTTACAAAGTTGAGTGAGAGGAAAGAAACATAACAAATGAGTTCCCATAGATAAAAATAAATGTGGACACTTAAGGAGTCAGTCGGATTTAACAACATGTGTGCAACTGTTTCCTCCAGCATGGAAGAGACGACCTGCCCGAGTGTTTTCGCACCGTGTGACGTCAGCCAGTGCGAATGTGATGATTGCTCAGCAATGCTCCTTAACAGATAACCGTGGTGATGCTGTGAAATTAATTTTTAAAAATGCGTTTTGCATAATTTATCTCAGCCTCTTCTGAAATTTAATCTAGATGAAAAAGAGCTCATTGTACAAATTAGATAGTTGTTTTAATTTATAAACATTTCGTGTGTGGTAGCAAAGTGAAAAGGTTGTTTGCCTAAACAAACAAACAAAAAAACCCTGTTGATTATGCTTTCAAATTATGATTATATTTTTGAATCGGTGACTGAATTACATAAACACTTCCTCATTATATATGACATCTGGTCTCTCATATATGACATCTACATATTATAATATATTAGACATAATGTATATGCATATAAAATCATATATGTATATATTACATATTTTATATATATATATATATATATATATATATATATATAGAGAGAGAGAGAGAGAGAGAGAGAGAGAGAGAGAGAGAGAGCAACTTCCCTTACATTTAAAATATTTCCTTTACCTTAATCAGTTTAGTTTTGGAAAGGATTAGGCCTCAATTCCATCTCTCAAATTATGACAAATCAAAATATGCAACAAGGATTAAACCAAATGTGTATTAAAAGAGTAGAGAATTCACTGAGGCAAAACTAATCATCATTTAGATTATCAGTAGAAGATGATTAATAAACAAAGGATTGCAAGAAAAGTTATGTTGATGCTACATTTGGTTAGCCAAATGTTTTAGCTTTTACAAATGAAACACTCTCTAAGCCGCTTAGTGGGGAAAGTAATCATTCAAATTACAAACTTAAGAATTTCAAATTACATACTTCATCAAGCTGAGTCTATTTTAACTTACTGAGCAGAGTTGGTATAACAATGAGATAATTACTTAGTGTTTCAAGTAAATGGAAAGCAGCCTTCCTGTGCATGCAATTTGTTTTCTGTATAATTGTTATGGCAGATAAGTTCGAGAATTGCTGAGAATGTATTTCTAGGAGATAGTTAAAATGTTTTAAGTTATTTTCAAGAATATGGATCTTGCAGATACTTTTTCCCTTAGAAACATTATCAAGATAAATTTGTAAGAGCTTCCCCACTTTGGAAATCTGATTTAATGAAATGTATTTGGAAATGTGAGGAAAGATGTAAGGAAATATTTTTGCTCCCATTAAATTTCCTGAACTATAGAGAAAATTATGACTTGGTAAATGATGTGTCTGTATTTGAAATTAATGTCTCATGATTAGATAGTATCGTGTATGCTAATTCTTTAATAATTTCTCAAGGAATTTTTTTGTTTGTTTTTAAACAAAACATTGAGTGGTACATTTTAGATATATCTAATGATAGCACTCCCCATAGGGGATTTGCATGTGTGTGTGATATATCCTACCTGCTTTTCCCCCTCACCCCGCGGATCTCCTCCCTTATATGAAAAAGCTTTGTCTTCATTCTTTCCTTTCATTTTTAATTTTTTTCTGGTCCCTTCTTCCTTTCTTCTTCCTCCCTTCCTTGTTCCTTACTCACACTAGGGAAACAGTGTGGTATTTAAACATGTGTGTTCGATTTATTCTACTTAAGAGTATGGTCTCGAGGTGCATATACATAGTTGTAAATGTCTCAAGCTCATCTTGCTTAATGGCAGAGCAGTACTCTTTATATATGTAACGGCACATCATTATCCATTTGTTGGTCGATGTATGCTGGTCTTTTTCCAAGATTCTGCTACAGACTGTGTCACTCTGAACATGGGCGTGATATGTATATGTCTATGGTATGATGTTTTTAATTCTTTGGTGAAAGATACTAAGAAAGAAACTATCTGGGTCAATTGGAATCTCTGGTTTTAGTTTACTGAGGGAACTTCAGTGATTTCCACCATGGTTGTACTAGTTTACGTGCTAAGTTTTTCAGTTCTGCACCCTGAACTTGGGACCTTCATTTTAACCTACAATCCTAATCTTTTTATTTTTATTTATTTACTGTTTAAGACAGAGTCTTTCTAATTTTCCCGCATTGAGCTCAGATTTGAACCCTCCTGTTCCTGCTTCCCAATTTCTGGGATGACAAGTCTGCTGCATCATGTGCTCAAATGTGTGGTGATTTTCATTCAATCATCTAAAAGATCTTCAAATAAATGAAGAAATTATTCTGGAACATTTAAAATTCAATGAAACCAGACAAGATAAGTAAATATTACTCTGACAGTAAAAACAAATATTTCTAAATGAATATTTCACCAAAATGTGTAAGCACTTTGCTATACTGTAGGCCTCCTGGCATACTTTTGGAGATTGGAAAATATCAGCCAGTTAGGTGTTTAAAATTTCAATCTCACCCTTGCTGCCACTTTTTCTTACCTTTTGGGAGTCTACTAAATTTTCTGGTAGTTCATTATGCCACAGAATACTTTGAAACATTATTGAGATTTTCATGGTTATCAAAGGAAATTAAAAAAAATATTTTCCAAGCCTGATGTTGAAATGAATAACACATTGTCAATCATCCTTAGCTTTCAATGACATGATAAGTTGAATTTTACTTGTATGAATAAAAGTAATACCCTTGTCCAGGCACTAACCTGATAGCAGGATAAACACTCTATTGTGTCGAGTGGAAAACTAGCTGTCTGGGAAGGGCACCAGATCCCGGCTTTAAAACATTAGCGTCTCAAATTATAGTGGGGACTGAATAATGAAGAGGACTCATGGCTGTTTTTAATGCTGACTCTATGAAATTAAATGGAAAGAAGCCCATTCAAAGCAAGGATGAATTCTAAGCTTTGTAGCTATGAGCTGGGCAAATGCATTGCTGATTAATCCTGGCACTGCACTTCCTTTTATTATTTTAAATTTATATCTTATTATCTCCCAATACAGTATTCAGATTGCTTATTAAGGACTGAAATGATTTTTACTGAAATAGTTTCTTTTCCCTACTGAGAAATTGTTATTCAGACTTTGGTTGTAAGTCGGTCTTTGTAGAAGAGAGTGAGAGTTAGTCTCATTGTATTCTTTGAACAATGTTCTTGATACAAGTTCATAAAGAGATGCTGGCAGATTAAAGGAAACAGTCTAGAAGTGGCTTTTTAATTTGACATCATCATGTTTTATATAACGTTTGTAGCATCAAGCTTTTTAATAGATACAACTTTGAGTATATCATCTGCAATAGGTAGGTGATATATACCATCAACTTGCAACTTTTGAGAATTTAATAGTTAGTAATTCAAGAATTTTCAAAGCCATCTTCTACAAAATGATAAAAATATAAAGGCAAAGAGATGGATGAGGAAACTTTACAAAATCATAGTGGATATGGATGCAAGCTTGTTTTACTATTCCAGTCTTGGCCTTGGCCTCTTCAAGAAGCTCTTGACCTTCCTAAGAAATCTGAATTTTGTGTTGCTGTTCAAATCATCTTTGACACTTTTCATTGTCCATCAATTATCCGACTGTACAAGGAAAACGTTACCGAAAACTGTTCCAGAAACATAGAAGGCATTTCATAGATACCTTTAGTGAGTATTATTAAATAAATCACTAATGGAGATTATTTGTTTTGAAATATTTGTGATGTTCTAATGCCACACTAGGCATTAAAATATAAAGGTGAATGATAAGCAACCAATGTTCTTCATGTACCAGTCTCAGTGCTTACTAGAGAAACACATTTAATACAAGATACACAAATATATGTGAATTTATGAGACTGGCTTACAGTGACTGCCACAGAGTCAGCTGTGGAAAGTTCGAAAGGTCTGTCTATGCCCTGGCTCTGAAGGATCCAGTCGGAGCCCGGAGCTCCGTGCAGTGCCCCGTGTGAATCCATCCCAGGAGGCAAGGAGTCTTCAGTGGAAGGCTGAAGGTTGTGCCCCAGGAGACAACGTCCAAGGTAAAGGCTTACACCGGAGCTGTTCGGAGGAAATAGAAGCAAGGCTGCCTTCTGTTTCCTTCTGTATCATCCTGGGGATGATCCTCCCTAGGATGGTCCTCCCACACCCAGAACTATGCTGAACCGATTTAGACGGACATTTCTGGCTTGCTTCTGTCTCTTTTGAGGAGCTTCAGGGCCATTTCATCTAGAGTAGTGGTTTCAGATCTAACATTTCATTTGTTTTATTTAAGTTTTTTTTTTTTTTTTGAGAGTCTTGCTTTGTAGTTCAGGTTGCCCTGAACTCACTATGTAGTCCAGGCTAGCCTCAAACTCAAAGCAATACTCCTGTTTCTGCTCCTGAGTGCTGGGATTATAGGCATGAGCCCCACACATGGCACTGTGGTATGTGGTACTATGGTATGTGGTACTGATTGTTGGTGGGTGTGAGTCACCATGCCCAGTATTGTTGTATGTGGTACCAGGGATCAAATTCATGACCTTGTGCTTGCCAGGCAGACATTGGACCATTGAGCTAAATCCCTGGCAACAGTTCATTTTTTAAATTGAATTCTTTATTGGTACAATTTATATACATCTCACAATCACACATAACACTGGGGAATTTGTACCAATATATCACAGTCAATTCTCATTTTTACCCATATCTCCACCCACCCACACCTCCCCACCCCCTATATACATGCTCTTTTATCTTCTTTCAGAGTCATATTTATTCCTTCCCCTCCTTACATCCCCACACCAAATTTCCTTTGGAAATTTCCCATTCTACAAAACAGTTCATATTTTAATGACAACTATTTTATAATAACCAGGCGATTCTGAAATAAAATCCACACATACTTTTACTTACCAATATATGCGAATGTTGTGCCGATCTTGACCGTCCCCAAAGGTCTTGCATGTGTCGAAGGCTTGCTCAGACCACTTCCCATGATCCTGCGGGAGATGGTGGAAGCTGCAGAAATAAAGCTCAGCAAAAGGAAGTTAGGTCATGAGGATGTGACCTTAGTGGGGGGGAATCTTCTTTCTCTTTTTTGGTTGCGGAGCACCGAGAGTTAAGCACCTTCTCTACCACAGGCCGTGGAATTCTGCCTTACCATAGGTTGCAAAACAACTGTGCTGCCCGAATGTGGACTGAAACCTTGAGGCCAAATGATCCTTGCTTTCTTATAAGTTGTTTATTTGGGCATTTTTTTTTTTTTTTCTTTTTGGAGACAGGGTCTCGCTTTGTAGTTCAGGCTGGCCCTGAGCTCACTATGGAGCCCAGGCAAGCCGCCGCGAACTCAGCAATCCTGTCTCTGCCTCCCGAGTGCTGGGATGACAGGCGTGAGCCACCACGTCCGGCATTGTGGTATGCGGTGTTGATTGTTGGTGGGCGTGTCTCCACACCCAGCATTATATGTGGTTACTGGGGATCGAACTCAGGACCTTGCGCTTGCGAGGCAGGCGCCGGAACCACTGAGCTAACCCTCCGGCCCCAAGGGCATTTTTTAAAGAGTAACTGAAAGTTGACTAACACTAGTTAAACAAAAAGAACTGCTATAGATTTCAGCACCTGCCTCCCAAGTGCAAGGTCTCCAGTTGAATCCCTGGTACCAAAAGTACCAAATGAAACAAAACAAAACAAAACAAAACAAAACAAAACAAAAAGAACTGTTATAATATATTAATTATAAAAGAAATGTAGAGGAAAATAATATTTAATAAAACACTGCATTAATAATTTTCAAAAATGTTTATTTATAACTATATGGGTTGTGATTATATGGGATTTGCATGAAGAAATTTGAACATGGCAGTTACAGATGAAAACTGACGAACATACATTTGTTGATTGCTCTAATGTCACTTGCAACATTGTTTTTAGTCACTTTTCAATTGAATGGTGAACTCTTGAAATAAGAGTTGGTGAATTCTAAAATTTAAAATTAAACAAAACATACTCTTCCTTCACACAGTTTTACATTCCTGAAAACTTCAACAAATATTAAACTCAGACCAATGTTCTAGACTAAGATACATTTTAAAAATTCTTCATATATATAAATTCCTAGTAGAGAATTTTAAAAATTACATAACTTTCTCTTAATTTGCAGGACCCCTGAGATTTTGCCTAAGTTGCAAAACATCATATTTTGTGTAAAACCTAAGATACCTTCACAGATTTAGACACTGTTTCTAGAGAGCAGAAGCTGAAAACCACTATTTTAGATACTCTGCAGCTCTTGATGGTTTATGGTGCATGTTCCAGTTTGTCAAGTGAGGACTCAGAGGGAAGAAGCTTTCTTAGCTTCAAAAGAACTTTGTACCTAACTTTTCAACCTGCAGCCTTTACATAGGTAGATGCACACGTGGGAATGTGTGGTGTGCCTACCAGTTATCTTCTACTGGCAAATTTTCAAATGTAAAAAGTGGATATTATGTTATTTCATAAAGTAACATTAAATTTAAATCATGTAGAAAGTTTTCTAAAAGACAAACTTTTATACCACCTATTTCATTAACTTGAAAATGATCAGAAGTACCTGCTCTCATGTAGAAAGCCATGACATTTCTTTTTTTTTTTTTTTTTTTTGAGACGGGGTCTCATTTTATAGTTCAGGCTGGCTCTGAGCTCACTATGTAGCCCAGGCAAGCTTCGAACTCAGCAATCCTCCTGTCTCTGCCTCCTGCATGCTGGGATTACAGGCGTGAGCCACCATGCCCGGCACAGCCATGACATTTCTTGAAAGCAGTCTTCACAATAATGACAGGTCGAGGTACAAGTTATAATTATAAAGGAATGGTTGGTTGTTTCAAGGAAACAACAAATCTAACAATATGCACCTGAGCAATGGAATCCAAGGAAAGACCTGATGTGCTAATCTCCATGTGCAGCAGAAGCACAAACTGTGTCGATCAGCTGACAAGGGAGTAGGAAGTAGATCAGATGTCAAAGGTCCTCTTTGGCTGCCAGAATTGCCACCGACTGGTCATTGATGGAGTACATCAGTGCTAGTAAGGTAGAGAGGGCAAATCGTCTTACACTGCTTTGTAGGGTCTAATTGTTCTCACAGCTTTATGGATGCACTTAAGGTTTTTGTAAATTATGTTAAATGTTAACATCAGTTCTAATAAAATCAGTCCATTTACAATCTAAACTATAAAAACCATTTGGTTAGCACTGTACTAAAATGCCACAATCTGATTAATGGAAGCATTACTTATTAACTGTCTTATTAAATGTATTGTATTAAATGTTAACTTTGTGGCAGGTACTGCTATGTTCATTTAAGCTTCAGATTATTTGGTCACAGGAATTTTTAAACGTCCATTTTAGAGAAAAGAAGATGAGAAACTCAAAGAGGCTTTTACTCAAAGTCACACTTAAGTGTCCTAATACTAGGTCAGAGTGGCTTGATTTGGACAGCTTTAAGCAATTTCTGAAAGGATGTAGAAAGGAGGAGAAAAGAAGGAAAGGTGAAAAAAAATTGAGGTGGGTTATGTACATGTACAAACTCCCTCTGACAAAGTAAACATTATGTGACACGAAGATACACTAAGATTTTTTAATGTCAATCTTTATTGGTACACTATATATACACAGTGATTAAATACAATATTGAGAATTTGTACCAGCATATGACACAAGAGTTTTAAGAATTTAGAATGACAAAGAATTCCCCCAATGAATGAGGTATTCAAATAGGTCCCATTTATAAGAGATGTGTTCTTTAACTGACGCTCTTCCAAAGTGGATCAGATTTTTAGATCACCACAAGAAGGGTCTCCTGACTCTCTCTTCAGGTTTTCAGCCATAGAACAAATGAGCACACTGAACACACAGAATGTCATCCACATACACATTTCAGGATATACATTTGTAGTTGTAATTTTGAATTGAGATTGCATAATAAAGATACAAATAAGAATAAGACACCACACAATGATATGTTTAAAAAGGAATTTACACCTGGAGGACACACTAATAAGTGAAATAAATAGATCACATTTAGGCTAATACTGGACCTTCTCTTTGATATGAACACCTATAGTTGCAAACGAGCTCTAGAAAGTATGACAGTTTTTGTAGAATAGGAAATTTCCATAGGAAATTTGGTGTGGGAATGTAATGAGGGGAAGGAATAAATATGATTCTGAAAGAAAATAAAAGAGCATGTATATGGGGGGAGGTGTGGGTGGCAAGGGATACAAGTAAAAATGAGAATTAACTTGTATCATATAATGGTACAAATTCCCCAATGTTATATGTGATCATGAGATGTATATAAATTGTACCAATAAAAAATTCAATTAAAAAAAGGAATTTACATCAAATTAATGATGAATTTTTATATCATCAAATGATCACTTAAATTTTTTTAAATAACTTTAAAGGTAATGGGCATTTCCACAGATTAAGACGAAGTGAGTCAACCTGAAAATAATGTGAGTTGAAATTGGTTATATACATATGCTGAATGGGAATCCTGATAAAGCAATGTTTTAGACTTTATTTCTGAACAAAGCAACTAAAAACCATTGTTCCAACTTTTAATCCTTTCAGCTTCTTAAACTGACAAATAGAAGCACTTCTACAGACAAAGTCATGCCACAGAAACATTTAGACTCTATACTGGAGTCTTGCAAAGGCCTTTAGATTAGTTCAGAAAACAAAGAGAGATGAAGGCTGGACCAGAGTTGAGAAGGGAGACATTTTTCCCCAAATCTTGTTCCAAAGCTATTACTTGAGACACGAGCCAAGCATATGAGTCAACAATAGATTTGAAATTACTTTGTAAAGTCTTGAAATTGCATTGTTTTGTGAATATTAAATTTAAACTAGTATCTATATCACATTCTTTTCACTTCCATTTTAGAGGATTTTTGAGATTTTGAATAATTTCTCCCTCAGAGAATTTGTCTCCTCTTTTATCCAGTTTACCTAAATAGAAGATTATTTTACACCCAGTGTTTTACAGTGCCATTTATGTTTTATAATTTGGAGGACCATTAGTTCGATTTGTACTGAGTAGAAATAGCTATGGAACATTACTGTAAATAATCTAACAGCTTATGGAATTCAGAATCGAACCCAGTGCCTCATGGTTGCCAGGAGGTGGGTGCCGCTGAGCTAAATTTCTGGCTTGCCTGTAGTTTTTAGTTCAGTATTTTGTTCTGAATCCTAGAGCTTTCCCAATCTCTGTGACTTAATTTGTGCTCTTTGGCCTACCTAGAACATCATCTGGCTTTCTATCTTACATCTAATTTGGTCTATCCTTAAATCTGCAAGGCCAAAAAAATCCTGATTATATCAGCCAATTGTGAGTCCTCTTTTATTTTTAGACAAATAAATATTTTTTAATTTTTAAATTTATTTGTTTATTTATTTGTTTGTTTGAGACAGGGTCTCCCTCTATGGTTCAGACTGGCCCTGAGCTCACTAGTAGCCCAGGCCCTCAAACTAACAGCAATCCTCCTGGCTCTGCCTCCTAAACGCTGGTATTACAGGCGTGAGCCACCACGCCCAGCATTGTGGTGTGGTATTGATTGCTGGTGGGTGTGAGTCTCAACGCCCAGCATTGTATGTGGTTACCGGGGATCGAACTCAGGACCTCGCACTTGAGAGGCAGGCACTGGAACCACTGAGCTAACCCTCCGGCCCTGGCTGGGATAATTTGATGGCAGGCAGTGTGAGGCAGTGATGGCCACGACCCGCTCTGGCCTCCACTGCCCCTTCCGTGTGGTTTGCATTATCCCCACAGCAGGGGGCGCACACCTGACTGCTCATGACCTCCATGAATGCTGGGACTCCATTACGGAGAGGAGACTTCCCGGAAGAAAACAGTTCTACCTCACTGTCCCAGACACAATGGAACTGAATTTCAGTGTGTGTATATGTGTGCAAATGTACATTTGCAGCAAAATTTTATCCGGACAGCTCATCAGATCTTTTCTACTTGTCTAAATTTACATACTTGTCAGAGTATTATGCTGTTAAGAATTATCTTGGATCGTGAATACGAAAATAAGTGAGTTTAGGAATTTGGGCTTTTTCTCCTTGAATTGTGTGAGGTTTCTAAAGGTTTTATAGGTGATGTTGCCTGAATTCCAGATTAATGTTCCAGTGTTTGTAGTTTTACAAAAATTAAATAGGTTAGTAACTTCATCATTGCTCTAGCTTGTGTTTATTTCACACTCTTTCCCTGTTGTATGCAAATGTAAGTCTCTGCCAGTATCTTTCTTTCATTTTTTCATCTGGAAGCTGATGCAAAGAAGTCATTAAAATTGATAGCAATACCCACCACTCCAGTGAATAAATTACACCTTCCATTTCATGGAAGTCCCATTATCTCTGGCCTTGACCCCTTCTTTCTTCTCATCTTGAAAGGGTTTTGATTTATCTCAAACTCTTGTGCAATCTTCCTTTCATTTTCTACCTTTAATTTTCTTATCATATTTTTTACACTTTTAACTTCATTCTGTCATCTCAGTGCTTCCTTCTATTTCATGTTTTATACTTTATATTTTCTTCTTTCTCAGGTTTGATTAGTTCTTGCATTCTTCTTTTCCACATTGATGTTTTATATTAACTAAGGCCATATTTATTTTGCAATGATGTGCATAGCCCTTGAACATAATTTAACTTCTAGCATATTTCATTCCCTCTTTCCTCTAACTTTCTGCCCTTTATTTTTCATTTGGTTAGCATATATGTCACTTCTCAAAATTAACTTTCCTTTCCACTAAATATTACACTTTTCATTTTTTTTTTTGCATTCCACTGGTGGATCTAATAATCCTAACCCCAAATACAACTTTATTATGATGATTTCACTGTCATACTTTCATCTATAATATCTCCAGTTACTTAAAACTACTTCTGAAATTATAGAGAAAGCACGTTTTCTTGGACTTTGAAAAATGTTGTAAGAAAGCATTGTAAGTAATGTTAATAGAATCTTTGTTAGAACTTTGAGCTTTGAACATCATACACAGAAAACCATCAAATGCTGGGATAATAGAACCAGTTGCATTGTATCTTTGTTTGGCTGTCTCTGTGGTTCATCAGTCCCCATAGAATGTAGGCATTGAGGGGGTCTTGAAAGGTCATTTAATCTATTGCTCTGTGGCCTGGAAGTTCTAAGGCCTCATATGCTCTACACGGCACCTTTTCACTTTAGTTCTTACCAGTTTAAATGGTATTTGAAATTCTTGGTAAATATTTGGGAAGGCTGCAAATGTCATCAGAAAGGAAAAAAAATACTAGTATACAGAGAAATTATAGAAATGTCATTTACTGAATACCTTCAACAAGAGGTTATTAGAGCAATCAGAACATTTAGAAACTGGAAAATAGTGGTGTGGTTTACTGTAGCATTTTAAATATGAACAATATAAGGGATTTTAGTATTTTGGGTTGTTGTTTCATAAAGACAGATGTTCTCAAAAACTGATTACATGAATTTGTGTGTCATATGAGCAGCAATGAGTCAAACGTTTTGAGGAATATATGCCTATTTTCTATGAAGTACTGCCAGCGATTTCAGGGATAACCTACTGTCTTCATCAGATTAATATTCTTAGAAGAAAAAAGAATGGTATTGGAAGGCTTGCAAGAATGTAAATACCTACTACTATTACAGTCAAACACACAATGCTAATTTTTAACAGTATTTCTAACTCAGGCTCTGACTCATTGGTAAGTGTCATGTGTTTCCACGATCAATTTTGCAAAATACAGCAGAAGGACAGTGTTCAGTGAAAGAGTTGCACATCTTTGATCTTACAAAAAAAATTCATTAAACTTCAACCTCCATATGTTAGATATCTCTAAGTTTAGGGAAACAGTGACTCTTTAGGCTAGTTATCCACTGAACAAAATGACAACAAAATTAAAGAAAAATCTAGATGAAATAATAACTACTATTGCTTTCAATTAACATACAAAATAGGGCAATACTATTCTCTTTTTCCTTAGAAAGTTTAAAACTATAAATTTTGCTTAATGGAATTACTACTTCAGTAATGATTAAAGATCTCATATAAAAATATGGAAACAATTTGGAATGCACGAACACTAGGACAAATGTATGTGATAAATTCCTGTGAATTACTAAGTGAATTATTCACTTAGTGAAGATTACATTAATAAAATGAAAGAGAATACTCATAAATATTATGTAGTTAAGAGTGATTAACAAATAGCAACTAATAAAAATCTGGGGAAAAATGTAAATCCTCATGCAGAGACAACTTCATCAGAGAAACAATTTATTTTTATTTTAAATTATTTTTGATTTTTTGAGACAGTCTTGCTTTGTAGTTCAAATTGACCCTGAACTCAATATGTAGCCCAGGGAAGCCTCAAACTCACACCCATCCTCCTACCTCCACCTCCCTAGTGCTAGGATTACAGGTGTGAGCCACCTTGGCTGGCTCAGAGAAACAATGCAGACATTTAATGTACAGTTGATAATCATGATACTAATTTTGGCTTCATGAACTTTAATATTTAGCATTAGCATGACTGTAACAAAATATTTAACTTATGATGAGGTTTCCAATGAAAAAATAATTCAATGTATAGAGAAAATAGAGGGAAAGGCTACCACAATTTGGAATAGATTCTGCATTTTAATACAAACAGAATTATCGATAAAATGTCTTCCAGCATTAATATTCAGAGGAATTATATTAACGACATAGATAATTGGTATTTAGTAAAGTAACATGTACTGGCTTTTGTACCAAGCATTGCGTTCACAAGTACATCAAATTTTTATCAATCAAAATTATTCCATTAGCTTGTTTTCATGAGCAGTAGTTTAGACACTGTTGCTTTTTCTTATGTAACCTTGAGAATCTCACTTCAATTCTCTGATTCTCAGTTTGAACATAGTCAGACAATAACATTTATCATGAAGAACTGTCATGAGAATCAATTGGGAAAATGTTAACATATAATTGCAAACAACAGTAGCTGGCACATATTAAACAAAAAATAAATTTTAGCTCTCCATTAAATTTTCATTTCTGTTTCAACCCAGAACTATTACCATGACTTCCTTGCTAGGTAATATTCTCCACTCCTCTTTCTACCATCCTACATGAACTACAAAATTATTGTTTCCTAGACAAAGTACTAGTCTCTTCATAGCCCTAGTCCATGATATTTTCTCATTAAATTCAATGTTTGGGAATTAAGCCCAGTCCTCAGATCTCCCTATGTTTCTGTATTACTTTCACAGCTATTTACTCAATTGTTTCCCCACAGTCTCTAAATTTCTCAGCTTGTTATTGCAGAGTACGCAGCACATTTTCTCCCCTTTCTTCTATATTTTTGTCTCTCCTGTCCATTCTATTGTGCGTTGGAGACCCCAGAATCTGCACTGCCATTTGCCCCGTTGCCCTCCGACTGGTCTCCTGACTTGCGACTCTTGTGTATGACATTACAGGACTCTAAATTTCCTAGATCCTCATAGCAAGTCATTTCTGGGTGCTGTGAACCGAAGGGAGACATGGACAGAGAAAACGGGAAGGTGGGAAGAGGAAAAGAGTTCTGCTTTCCTCTGTCCCTTTTCAAGAGCACGGTTTGAGTGTCCATCATGTTTGTTCGCCACCCAGTTCTTCCGTGTCCTTTATTTCTCTGCCTGGGTTCTATATTTTGGGCTCTAATCAAACTGCCTGTCAATTGCTTTTCAACTATAGAGGCCAACAATTTGGAAATCGATGATGTAAACATACTTTTTTTCAACATGAAAGGTAATTGTTTCCCTTCATCCTCACTGTGGATTTAGCCTTTAGAGAAGAATATTCTCACAAGTAGCTATTTTGGAGTTGGTGACTATTTCCCTCACCTGGGTATCTATTTTCCTGTATTAAACATTCTTAGCTTAAAGAGTATAGAACGGTTTCTGATCTTTTACTGGATAACGACACTTCAGAATGACAAATATTTGCACTTAAAAACTAGAAAAAATATTGTCTGTTTCTTTATCAATAACCTAACAGTGTTCTTAAAGGTTTAAATAAGCAGCATGTGTGAACACAAATAATGTATAGCATGTACTAATTAACTAATATTTGCTCTTTTATCCCTCATTTTTTTTGCATTACACGGGTTTTAAAGGAGTATGAAATAAATTGATTATTGAATGTTAAATTAATAGATAACCTTTACTTTTCATATGGATCTCCTATCTTTATCATTTATACTCTGAACTTATTAATTAGAATATTAAAGCACTTTAATTGCAACCATGTGTTAGACAGACTTGATGGATTATTGGGAAATTTTTGTATAACAAGTGGCACTTTCCAGATACATGTAGAATGTCAAATTCGAAGAAACTATTATGTGGTTCAGAGGATGTGTGCCAGGTTAATATGGATGAACTGAGGGCAAAGCAATCCCAAAAGTCCTGAGGGAGTCAAGTAACAGGAAGGGTAAGGGATTTATTGGATAAACATTAAGGTTGGGGGATTAGAAATAAGGAATCAGAAGGAACTTTCCAATTACGGAGGATTTTCTTTCTTTGCTCTTAGACTGCACAAGGTGCTAAAACATTCTGAAATTGCTTTTCAACTACAGAGGCCAACAATTTGGAAATCGATGATGTAAACGTACTTTTTTTTCAACATGAAAGGTCATTATATGGGAATGGTTTTTGTTTTTTTTATTCACGATTAATCTGGCAACACCTATTTAGACTCCAAATTGTGTATTATTTCTCCCAGAACCACCGTCACAGAGATCCGGCAGCACCCGTGCCAAGCACTCACGGAGCGTGCACAAGGACAGCCTTCCTCTTTTGTATTTCAAGTACAGTGAGACTTCCAGGCTGTACAAAGACCCAACTCTAAGGGAAATATCTGGAAAAGAGAACAAAAACGGATTCCATTTCCTCCCATGAAATACATTCTGCTTTAAGAACCTGAGGACCTAGAAATTTTCATCTTGCTTTGATTGAAAAGTTAAATATAAGCCTTAGTAAAGAATAGAACCATTATACATTCTAGAACTTATTAACATCTTCAATTTCGCAAAATATGCAAAGGGAAATATGGTGGAGGACTGAGTAATGAGAGATAGAGAAAAATGTGATGTAATTTAAAAAAGCAAAACAAAGCTTATGTATGTAGAGGGTGAAGGATTGTGGGGGGATAGGGGAACGGGAAATATGAGAATTAAATTGTGTCATAAACTGGTACAAATTCCCAATGTTGAGTGTGATCACTATGTGTATATACAATGTACCAATAAAAATAAATTAAAAAAAAACAACTAGAACCATTGACCACTGTATGCATCTAGAATAAATTTGGGTCAGATAAAGAGAGAAAAGGATGCAACAAATGTCCGAGACTGTCACAATTGGAGTGACAATTTATAAGTGTCATTAATCTAATTTCCCCGAAGATTTTTTTTTTCATTTGTGGATTAGACATAGTAGCGAGGATAGGATGAAGTCTGAGAAAAGCAAAAGCTGACACGAGGTATATGGTTAAAGAATAATTTTGTGTGCCGGGCGTGGTGGCTCACGTCTATCATCCCAGCACTCAGGAGGCAGAGACAGGAGGATTGCTGAGTTTGAGGCTTGCCTGGGCTACATAGTGAGCTCAGGGCCAGCCTGAACTACAAAGCGAGACCCTGTCTCAAAAAAAAAAAAAGCCCAAATCCCTCTAACTTTTAATTACCTACTACAAGGTACATTTTGAAACATTGAAGAAAAGATACATTTAATATATATAATAATTAAAATTTGATTTAAAAAATATATTTGGTAAGATAATCTTAAATATGATTTCTCATGAAACACAGTCTTGCTTATCAAAACTAGAGAGGTAGCTAAGTAATTTGGAAAAATATTCATTAACCTTGAAAAAATATATAGAATTTGGAGTTTGATTGTTTTTCATAGCTATTACCATTGTATAAGTGATTAACATGGATTCTTGGACAGGGAAGATGTTAGGTATCAAACCCATGACTTCAGGCAGGTTAGGTAGGAACTCTACCAAGGAGCTGTATGCGCAGCCCTTAGATTTGCCTGCAATTGAGACAGGTTACAGTAACCCATAGAAATGATTTTACATATCTGTTATTTTTTAATGGGAATAAAAAAAGGTAAAACTAAGTAAAAGGAGTGGTATGAGCCACAGATATTGGCATGCACAATGCATAATATTACAGAGAAGTAAACAAGTCTTGAAGAAGAAATGCTATGAAAATAGAACAGGAAAAAAAACACTTATTTCTCATTAATTCATTCAGAACAGTCAATTAAAATCTCATTTAAGCTGAGTACTAAAACTTGGACTTTTTAGGTCATTTAAAAATTCTAAAAAAGAGCAAGTAGGTTAAGTTAAGAAAACAACAACAACAACAACAACAACAACAACAAAACAAAAGCAAAGTCACAGACCTGAAGAAGAGAATGTAGGGGGTACTTGGAGGCCTCCAAGATGTGTAGGCTGAAATGTATAATCCTTGGAAGAATAAATCCAGTGATACACATGGGGAGATAATTTAGGACATTGATTGGCAAATTATAACATGGAATCCTAGAACTTTATTCTTATAATGGCACATCATTTCAAAATACTGAACAAGAAACCTCTACATTGGGAAAGTAAATCTTGAGGATCTTGGAAGACATTTCGGATGCTAGATAGACTAGGAGAGCAATTTCAATATCAATTAAGACAATGAGTATTTGGACTTAGTAGTGGGATTGGAAAAGGCAGCTGAACATATTCTGAAAGTTGAATCAATAAGATGTAGTAACTACTAGGAGTTGTAAGCCCCTTAGGTGGACAGGGAATCATTTAAATTTGAGAAATTTCACTTACATTTCAGAAATTCAAGACCTAACAGACAGTGACAGTGCAATGGATAGAGGCATTGAACTGAGTTAAAATTTACACAAAGAAAAGTAGTTGGAGATACTCTGTATTATATAATATGGTGTTTTATAAGTTGTCATCGGTTATTTTGTCTACCTGTCTGACCTAATTTCTTAAAAAGACCACCATTTGTGACTGCAGGATTAAATTTCCAGTAGTATCCCTGACAGTCTCAAACTTTCCATTAGCTCTTTGTTGTCCCACAGAAATATTTTTTTAAAAAAATGTCAAAGTTAGCTTGTCTAAAATTGATATAGTCCTTCATCAAAATCTGCTCTGAAGCCTTGAAGAGATGGTAATTCCAATGAATGCCACTGCTATGAGCCCAGACAAGAACAATTTAAACCACAGCATTATGAAACAACACACCTAGGCAGACTATGGAGCTATCCCAGAGCTAACTTAGAATGTAACCTTTTCCTTATGGGAACATGGGAACAAATCTCTGCTCGAAGGCCTCGCCTCAAGAGTGCCTACTCAACCCACCTGTCAGAAAATGTTCAGAGGGACACCGAAAGGTAAATAAGACCATTTCACATTGAATCCTAGTACAGTCTGTTCTTTCAGTGATTCACTACTTTCTGTATCATTACCTGAAATAAGAAGCAATCTGTTCTGCTGTTTTTCATGATGACTATTTTCTGGGGTAATAATCCTTAAAACTTTTGATTGATAATATATATTTTTAGGAACAGCCATAATAAAACAGGACTTGAAAGTATGGCAGGAGGGAAAAGTCTTGAGCAGGAAAGAGACAGAAGATAAGCAATAAAGCTTTCAAATAAGAAGATTAAGAAATTAAACTATGAAAAAATATGAAGAATTGAGTAATCATGAAAGAACCTCAGAAAATAACATTGAAGGGAAGGATAATTTAGGAAGTAAGCCTCACCTGTCCATCCCGGGGGCATTAAAGTATTTTCATTATCTCTTTGATATACTTTCCTTCTTCTTCCTGTTTTTCAGCCTATTGTTTTCTCTTCTTTCTTCTGGTCACATGCATATGGTATGGTTTACAGTGCTATCTTCTACCTGTCCTGCAGTTGCTATAGAATCTCTCTAGGAAAGCACTTCTATTTCTAGGATACAAATGTTTATGTGCAATAACTCCAATCTGTATGCCTATCCCTCTCAGTTGCTGCATCCAAGAATTATTCTACTGTCTATTTCTGGGAGATTGTACAACTCCAACTTTCCAAAATGAAGACAGCCTCCTAATCCATTATTTCTCTCATATGCTACAAATCTGATTGAAATTCTTTCATGAATTTGAGGCTGTTTCATCTTGGTTTCTGTATTTCTTATGCTACAATTTTTGCAGGCCCTCAAATTTCATCAAAACTAACTTTTGTCTTACTTTTTCCTCCCTTACTATCTCCACTGTCTGTTCTTTTAGTCCTCTATCATGTTTTGGGTGGATTATTCAAGAGGCTTAGTACAGGAGTTTACCAACTCTCTCCCAAATCAAACTAATTTCATATGATTATCAGAGATAATTTTCTAAAGCATAATGTGAAAAACTCATCTGCTTAAAATATCATATAGATAAAATCAGATATTAAAATCAGGAGCAGCAAGACAAATATTTTCAGGTATACGTAACAGCTAAAAAAAGTTTATTTCCTAGATGTTGAGCGATTAAGGTCATATACACAAGTTTAAATATTTTATAGTTTCTCTATGAGCAAAAAATTTGTAAACAAAGAGCCAACTAAATGATGGATAAGAAGCATGGAGATAGGCATTTTTCAGTGGAGAAAGGAGGCAAGACCTGGAGGAGAGAGAAGGGAAGGAAAAGGAAAGAAAGGGGATGAAAAAGGAATTAAAATGTGCTCTATAACATCCCATAAGGAGTGTAAGCCTCATGCACTACAAATGTGCACTAAAAAAGTAAATAAAACAGTAAATAGAATTATTTCTTCTCTCTGAATTATTTCACTAATATGTGAATCTCTAACTTCATTAGTCTGGAATGTGAGCAATGAAGGAAGAAAGAATGTCTTAGGGACAGGAGAAGTTGTGTAGGTGGAATTACTTCTAGGGCTCTATAGCACAGGAGGATAACTATGCTTGACAATTAACTGTGCATTTGAAATAGCTGAGAGAGTAACTGAATGTTCCCAAGACAAAAGAAGAATATGTTTGAGGTGACAGGTGTCTGAACTGATAATTGTACTTTGTATGTATTGAAATCCTAAAAATACAAATAAGTATGACAATCTAAAACAGAAATATTTAGCCAAAAATTTAACTACCTAATGGTCATATAATTTCCCACCTGTTAATATCTCATGCATAGACTACTAAAATATGACTGGAACTCCATTTTTCAGTAGCATCTTCCCTAAATATTCTTTTTACATCATGAATACACATAGGAAAAACCTCGAGGTTTTTATTCAATGTGCCCTGTTGCTGTTGAATTCTTCACTCCAGTGAAGATTTTGTATCTTTATCTTGGATTTTTTTTGGTTTTTACTCCTGTATTCCAATTGTTTCTTTTGGAAGAATATCTGCTTATCATTAAAGCATGGTTTAAAGGTTAGTTCCTATGTAGACATTTTTTTCACATTTAATTTTTTTTTATACTGGAGATCAAACTCGGGCCCTTGTGCATTCAAGGTTGGCTTGGTACCACTTGAGCTAAATCCTCAGCCTTAAGATGTGTAATCTAACTCTCAAAATAGGAGAGACTTTAGTTTGCAGCTAAAAGCTATGCAATTTTACAAACTTACATCTCTGACAACCATTTAAATTGTGATTTTAATAAAGGACAAAAAAGAAAAACCCTCTAGCTAGTATTTCTTCTCTCTGTATTATTTTACTAATATGTGAACCTCTAACTTCATTAGTATTTCAATGAATGTTTTCCTTGGATTCACTGATAATATTAAATCAAACCATTAAATCAAAACCCTTAGCTTTGAATATAATGCATACTTTGTCCCATCATTCATTGCTTGAAGCTAATATATATTTGCCATGCATGTTATTTCCAGCATTTCTTCATTGTAAAGAAAAGTCTGAAACAAGAAATCAGTTCCTATTCTTTTTCTAAGAAAGTAAAAGCACAAGCTTTGCCTTATATCAGGATGACACCAATATTTTTCCCTACCTGAGTGCACCACCATACACTCAACAATTAGCAAATAATCAAGATTTAGTACTCATTGTACAGCAAGCAAATTTTCAACAACTATACCAGACAGAGAGAAAGCCACACACAGTTGACATTCCCCGCCGCAATGCCTTCTAAAAGGCAAAGCTTCAAATTTTGGCCTGCATTCTCCGAAAGAAAAACTACCATATGACACAGAAAGGGAACCAAATGAGACACCATCATGCTAAGCATCACAATTGTAAAGTCAGGGTGAATAAGAAAAAATGAAAAAGCTATTCATTGGAGCTGCCTCCACATGGGACAAATGATTCTTATGCTTGAAGTAGATTTAACTGTCCCCAAACAGCCATCTCACTCTGATACAGGAAATGAAAATAAAAGCAAGCAAGCAGTCAGTTAGAAATAGTCACCACCTTCTGGGTACAGCCACTTGAGAACTAGGAGAATGTGCTGCTCTGTGGGATCCCGGCGATTATAAAAACATCTGAATGGGAATACTCGAAAATGATCTTTAACTCTGGTGGGCTGTTGAAATGACTTTTTTGAACTCTTCTCATTTTTCTTAAGGTTTCGTTTTCTCTCTCTCTCTCTCTCTCTCTCTTTGACTCTCTAAGGTAAATTATGACTTACATCTTTTACTTCAGGTTTTCTGTGCTGGATTTCAAGGCCTATAATAATTTCATTTAGTGTATGTTGAGAGATTTTAATAAATTCTATCAACCAGAAAAACAGTGGGAATCATTGTTTCCTATGTGAAATGACAGCCTACAGCCCTGAGCTGTTATTATTTTAAATCTCATTGAATTTAAAATTTCAGAACTTCTTTCCTTCCAGACTTACTTATTTATGTTTCATATGTGTTTACTAATTGCGGAATGTACTTCTGGGTGTTCAGGTGGCACACAGAAGTTAAAAGAATGTTGTAAATGGGAAAGGAATGGATTAGGAATAAACTGATTGGATATGTCTACTAATTATATTTGGGGTGTGTGTTTGTGCATGTGTATATGTATGTATATTGTGTGTATGTGCTTAGGTTTTATTGGCTAGTTGTAGAATACTTTCTTTTTTAACTTGAAAAATATAGAGATAGAGAGGTAGAAATAGAAACATAGATATTAGCCATAGATCCTGGTCTACTTTCAGCATGGATACTTTTGTGAAAATAAAAAAGAGATCACAAAATAGATCAAATTTTAAATTCTAAGTAATAGACACACACACACAATACTTTGCTTTTTGAAAAGTACCATTGTGAAAGAGGAATAAACTGGGTCATTTGATTAACACTCTTGTTTCCAGCTTATTACATACTTGCTTTGTAAACATAGGTGACTAAATAAGTAAAAACAATTACAGTAATAAATATAATAATAATAATTATAATTACTTAGTGAATGTAAATTTTTTGGTAGGTACTAAGGATTGAACTCTGAACCTTGGGCTCACCACGTACTGAGCTGTACCTTGGGCTCCTCGAACATAAATTTTCATATTAGAGTACCAAGGAGTCAGGATTATAATTAATAAAGATCAAACATGATTTGTTTATCATACAATATTTTAATGTAGACTGTACTCTGCTGATTTTTGTTGAAAACTTTTGCAGTCTTAACTATTTATACATATTAAAGATAGATGTGCTAGTTTTTATGTACAAGCAGTGAATGATTACTTGCAAAATCATTAAGTGGTTGTAGAGTATCCATTGTATTAGAATATCTTGCAAGTTCCCAGATAGGCATATTGAATCAACAGACCATATTTTTGTGGCTGCCGAACTAGAGCTCCAAAAGGTAGACTCTTCTGCCAAAATATAAATGCACAAGTCATTCTAAAATTTATCAAGATTGACTGAAAACTGACTTTAAATGTTTCAGAAGAAATTTAGACTACTTTAGACCCCAAGCAAACAAGAATATACATTTGAAATTTGTTACAAAATTAAGATTTGTGGCTTGTATCAAAAAACAAAGTAGCTGGAGATGGTAATAATAATAACAGCAACTAATATTTATATATCACATTACATCCTATGTAATCTTCAAAATGGTTTTTGTGAATATATAGTTTCATCATCAAAAATACTCCTAGAATATAAAACGTTTTGGTTTATGTTTTTTAACCAGTGAGGAAACTGCAGAACTGATAGTTTCCGATCACATAAGTAGAGCCAGAACCTATACATATACTCAGACAGTTGATTTCCAATCAAACTATTGTACTTCACTGGCTGAAAAGTACAATTAAGAACTAAGGCAACTTAAAATATTTATTAATCTTATTACAAAATGACATTTATAATAATTATTATATATTTTATAAGCATATTTTCAAATATTTTAGGGATACTTGAATAAGGACTTTCAAGTTTCTGAGTATGGTGGTGCATGCCTGCAGGCCCAACACTTGAGAGACTGGGGTAACAGGACTGTTGTGAGTTCAAGGACAGCCTGAGTTACATAGTGAGTTCAAGGCCAGCCTGAACAACACAGCGAGAACCTGTTTCAAAAAATCCAAAACATTCAATTTGATATATATATATATATATATATATATATATATATATATTTCTCTGCTTAATAGTTTGATACATGTTTTTAAAAAATATATATTTCAAGCAGAGCATATGAACTGTATGTTCATATTTGTGAATATAAACAATTAGAATTAAAACTCAACAATAAGCAATGTAGATTCTTTTTAAAAACAGAGCCTTGCCTTTGCATAATTCTTCTCCTTTCTAATTGATTTCTAAACATTTCTCCTGAAACATTTAAAGTCAGTTTTCAGTCAATCTAGATAAATTTTAGAACTGACTTCTGCATTTATATTTTGGCAGAAGAGTCTATGTTTTGGAACTGTAGTTCGGCAGCCACAAAAATATGGTTTGTTGATTTGATGTGGGTATCTGGGAACTTGCAAGATATTCTAATACAGTGGATACTTTATAACCACTTAATGATTTTGCAAGTGATCATTCATTGACCTCTTGCTGAATTTTTCCTAGTGACTTTTCCCAAACATTTAATTTCAGAAACTATTGACCTTCAGCAGACTTGTTTATCTCTTTCTCCACTGGGAAAGCTGAAGGTATTTAACACCTAGTTCCACTAATTTCCCTCAACCCAATTCTAAAACCAGAATACCATTCCCTATGTTGATTGTCAGTGTGCCAAGACCACCCACCCCACACTTTATTAAAGAGCTATGGAGCAATGTTTACTGCCAGGAAAAATATGAGCTCATTACCAGAGCTCATCAAGGGAGTTGGTAGTTCCCGGAATCTACTCTTGAAAAAAACGGAGATTGAAACATATCTAGGACACTGGATCAAATGGAATGGTAACTCAGACATACAGTTGGGATGAAAACCTAAGGATCTTCTCATTTTGAAGATATGCTTCTTTTGTTCTTGTTTCCCCTTCAGATGTCCATTGAATCTTAATTCAGTCTTGCACTGCCTTTGCTATGTTTATTTTCACAAAGCTTACTGCAAGGTTGCAGCTTTCTCATATTAAAAAGAAAAACATGTATTGCAACACATTTAATTCTTCAAGATATAACTAATTTATCTCTGTATTTCCTTCAGTCATCAAGATTTTTCAAAGAGGAATCTATGTTTCATTTCTACCTATAAGTCAGATGTGTAACTTGGTTTCAGTTAAAACATTATAAGAAGGCCATCTCTCAAAATGCATACTTGTGTTTAGTATTATCTGACTGCAAGGTCCTGAGCTCTTTTACCACTTGGCCATGTTTGGTTTTGCACTTCCGCCTCGGATATCATTTCCGTTAGAGCTCAGGATATTTCAGGATATACATTACTGCCTCCATATCCACCCAGTACATGGCCCTTAACCAATCTTTTTTTCACCCATCTAGTTGCCACACATGAACATTTTCTATTGTTTTGTTGTGTGCCTGGAGTGCTACACACTCCTAGTTAGTTAACTTCTTCTTCATCTTTGGGTATCAGATTCAAATGCTCTGCCTAGAGAGATACTGCAACAATAAAATTGAACGTGATCAGTAGATTTAGCCCAGAATAAGCAGCAATGTTGACTCTTCTACTCAGAGACCCTTGTCACCACGCTTGACTGACTAAGCAGGATGATCCAATCTTTGGCAATACTTTTTCTAAGAAAATCCAAAAGTAACACAAATGCTTTTAAAATATGGATGCATGTCTTACCTTAATGGGGAAACTCACTTCTTATATGACAAGATAGTATGAGGTCAGAAAAACACTGAACAGTCTGATTTTCTTTTTTAAAGAATTACAAAATCACACAAAAATGTAGTACAAGGATCATGAGTTTATCAGAAAGAATGCACACTTAGCCTAGACGCAAACTCATGTTTTGTGACATATGTTGTCTCATACGCTTTGCCAAGTTTTGATGGTTTGGGTATGGATTTCTCCCCCACCCCAAAAAACTCAGTTGGAAATTTAGCACCAGTGTGAAGTAATATGAGCAGGGAAATTTCATCAAACAATGGTGTTTGAAAAAGAGCCCTTGTGTGGTGTTTAGGATTCGATAACATCATAGGGATGGAGCCCCATGACTGAATATCAGAGACCTTAAAAAATGGAGAGAGGGGGCCAGAGGGTTAGCTCAGTGATTCCGGCGACTGCCTCACAAGCACAAGGTCCTGCATTCGATCCCGGTAACCACATACAATGCTGAGCGTGGAGACTCACACCCACCAGCAATCAATACCACATACCACAGAGTCGGGTGTGGTGGCTCACGCCTGTAATCCCAGCACTTGGGAGTCAGAGACAGGAGGATTGCTGAGTTCAAAGCTTGCCTGAGCTACATAGTGAGCTCAGGGCCAGCCTGAACTGCAAAGCAAGACCCTGTCTCAAAAAAAATTTTAAAAAAATTAAAAAATGGAGAGAGGAGCCAGGTGTGGTGGCTCATGCCTGTAATCCCAGCACTTGGGAGGCAGAGGCAGGAGGACTGCCAAGTTCGAGGCTTGCCTGAACTACATAGTGAGTTCAGGGCCAGCCTGAACTATAAAGCGAGCCCCTATCTCAAAAAAAAATGGAGAGAGGCAGATAGAAACAGAAACAGAGATAGAGACAGAGAGAGACACAGAAATAGAGAAACACACATCTGCTCTTCCTATCACTCCTCACGTGATACTTAGAACCCAGTGTAAGAGGATTTTCTGGTATCCTGAGACATTCAGCTAACCACAAGCCAAATATGCCTTTTTTCTATATTACAAACCCAGGCTGTGGTATTGTTAAATGCAACTAAAACCAGATAAAGACACATTTATCTATATACATGGAACCAGGTACCTTTTTTTGGCATTAGAATTAGTTGTAGATATGATATACTTTGACCTCTGTTTTGTATGAACAATGATAATCCCTCAGATAACCCGTGTAATGACCAAACTCAGACAATGAAACATCAGCATAAATTAATAATTAACTGTATATTAGATAATATTAGAATAAATATAATTTAATGTATTATGTAATGTAAGCTCCATATTCAACTCCAATATAGGTCTTAACAGTGCCTTTTGTGGAAATTTGTCTCTCATCCAAGCCAAATCCAAGACACAAATCTTGGATTGTGTCTCATTTTCTTTTTTTCTGGAATAGATCCTCAGTCTTTTATTTAAAATTCATTTTATTGGTAGATTTTACATATGCATTATGATCACATTGAACACTGAGGGTTTGCACCAGTACCTGACATATCTTGTTTCTCAGTTTTTTTCCTACTTCCCTTTCCTACGTGCAACTCCCTGTACCCTATATACTTAGGCTTTGTTTCATTTTTTTACTATCAATTTTTTCTTTCCCTTCTTATTTACTCCTATCACCCATTTCCCTTTTTCTTTTGAACATTTTCTTTCCACTTCATAATACCTATAATACATTTAAGAACTCTTTTACATCTTCAGTTTCTCATACATAGAATTGATATGGTATTTCTGTGTCCTATTTCACTTATGAGTACATCCTCAAAGTAGATACATGTGAGTATGTATGACTCAAATTTATAATTCTTTATGGCAGAATAACATTCCATTATATTAAAAAAAACACATCTTCTTTATCCAGTTTCCTGTCAATGGGCATTTGGGCTGTTTCCAAAGTTTAGCTATCACACACTGAGCTACTATAAAGATAGGTGCACATATGTCGCCGTGATATGATTCTTTTATTTCTTTCATGTATATACTCATCAGGGGAAAAACAGAGTCAAATGAGATGTCAAATCCTAGCTTTTTGAGGAAACTCCACACTGACCTCCATAGTGCTTGCACCAGTCTACATTCCCACCAGCAGTAGTGAAGGGTTCCTTTCTCCCCACATCCCCGCCAACATTTATTTTCTGTTGATTTCTTGACAGCAGCCATTCTTTGTGGAGTGAGGTGGAATCTCAGCATTGCTTTCATCCTCATCTCCCAAATGACTGATGGTGGTGGGCATTTATTCAAGTTTCTTAGCTGCCTTTACTTCTTCCTGTTGAAAGTGTCTGTTCATTTCAGATGCCAATTTTTGAAGTGGGTCTTTAAATTTGGGGGTGGGTGGGTTTTATTTTGAGTTCTTTAGATAGTAGCCCTTTATCTGAAAAAAATAGCTGTTAAAATATTTCTAACCATATTGCCTGTTGTCTTTTAGCTCTGCTTGTGGTTTTATTTGCTGTGCAGAAGTTTTTGATAAAATGAGATCCCAGTTGTTGGTTCCTTCTGCTAGTTCTTGGCGGTGCAGAGATTTTGTTCATCAAGTCTTTCCCTATGCCTGTGTGTCCAAGAGTTCTACCTAATCCGTTTTGCAGCAGGTTCAATGTTTCTGTTTTAATATTTAGGGCTTGAATCCACTTTGATTTTAGTTTAGTGCATGGTGAAATATGTAGATCTGGCTTTAGTCTTTGACAGGTTGAAATTCAGTTTTCTCAGCACCATTTGTTAAAGAGGCTGTCTTTCCTCCATTGAGGATGTTTGGCTCCTTTGTCAAAGATGAGGTGGCTTGGTGTATCGGAGCTGTTCCAGGATCTTCCAATCTGATCCTTTAGTCTGTTTCTTTGCCAGTACCATGTTTTTGTTTTTCTTTTAAATTACAGTGACTTTGTAGTATGGCTTCAATTTGGGATTCCGATTCCCCCTGCCATGTCCTTATTTCCTAGAAGTGTTTTTGCTACTGTAGTTCTCTTGTGGTTTTAAACTCTGTATCAAAAATTAAAACGTACAAGAATTGCTAAAAATATTTTGAAAAGGAAGAACAATAAATGACACTTTTTGCTTTTAAGGGTTTCTGTAAACATATAATAGTACACTGGGATATTTATAAGAAACTTCAAGTATTTAAGTGTCTCTATTAGTAAAAAAGAAATGAGAAAATTCGATGACTTTTTCCCCACATCTCAAAAACCAATCAGGATGAATAAAAATAAACCAAATGTAATTAGAAAACAGAAATAGTATGACTGGGAAGAGAACAAAATAAATAGAAAAATATAGTGAAAGTCAAATCTAATGTTTTTTGAAGTAATACAAATGTTAAAGTTAATGAAAATGAATAGAAAAATGAATAAAGACATCAAGAGATAGTAAGATAAAGTGAATTATATAGTGCATTTATTTCCTCCTACACATTTACTCAAGACATACACAAAAAATTTTGGATAATAATGTGTGTGGTTGGAATGTATCCATCCCAGCGGAGCTGTGCCTGCCTGGGAAGTGTAAGGTCCCAAGCTGGGTCTCTGGTACTGGAATAAAAATATGCAGAATATCATTATTTTTAGTAGTGAAAAGCTTGAAAGCACCTAAATATTCATCAAAAGAAATTAGACTAGTGAAAAAAATGGCATGAAATGATAAATAATAAGTGAAACATAAAAGCATGGAAAAACCTCAAATATATATTGCATGAGGGAAGAAAGACAAATATTATATACACTATTATTCTGTTTACATGAAATTTAAAAATAAGCAAAATTAAACATATAGTAATAGCAATTAGAATGTGATGACTTTAAGCTTGAGGGTATTCACTGTAAATAAGTTTTCAAAATAACAGAAATGTTCTTATCTGGTTTAGGATGAATGGCAGTCACATGAACATACAAAAATGTCCAAATTCATCTATCTAAACTCATTATATATACATATTTAATTTTACATAAATTATACTGTAATATGTTAAATGAAATAATTTTAGAAATAAAAGCAGCCCAGTGTTATATGGGACCTTAGATATATATTTTAAGAGTTTTGAAAACAGATATTATTGCTTCAGGTTTTGCCAGGTAGAATCTGTGTCTAACAAAACATTGAAACTGCTAGAATAGCAGCCTGTGAAAATTATATAGTGTAGGTTCTTAGTCTTTAACCAAATGATGTATTAGCTTAAAAAAAACTTATAAGGGTAAAATTATATGATTAATTTCAAGTAATTTGTTATCATTCTCATCTTATATATGATTACTTTGCAAAAATTTTAAAGACATGATGATTAATGATCTAAAGACATAATTACAATAGGATGAAAGTAGTTATAGAATACTCTTGGAATGTTTTTACTTATCTTTATATTACTTGTATTTAACATTCTATACACATGCTGTATAGATTTCAATTAATATCAGACTTAAGAGAAAGTAAAATAACGTATGTGTAGGATTAATTGAAATGGTTAACTATGAAAAAGATAGTTTGAGCAAACTATTTGATGTATCCAATGTAGTTAAAAAAGAGAGTGATCATATATCCTATGCGAATGTTTTAAAGAAAATCACAAAGTTTTCTTTCCCGCTATACCCTTGAGTATTTTTTTTAAAAAACCATTAGCCTAGAAGAGTAAACTCTAGAAAATAAGTAGTAGCTTTTGTAAGTATTCATGGTATAAATAGAATAAGTAGAAAACAAAATTGCTGACATCATATCATTTTAATAAATTTGTCACTTGTCCTTATTGCTTAAGAAGCATTTTAATTTCTTGGTGAATGGGATTTTGCATACTCTTAACTACAGAAAGAGAAAGTCTAGGCTGCCAGGAAAAACAAACACAAAAGTCTGTGCTGAGTGCTCAGCAAACTGTCTGAGATTTGCATGGTGTGAGTTCAGAATTTTCTTGGACAATCATTTTCCAAATATGGCATGGTTACCATAATTAGTACCCTGACTACTCCAGAGATGGCTGTAGACACAGCTGTTGTTTAAGGTAGCAGACACATCAATGCAAGGCACTAGTATTGATTTGTGCAGTGACATCCTTCTAACTATGTCATCTGAGTGCGAGAAGCCCCAAATTAACCAATAATAAAGTGTTAGAAGTTGTAGTAGCTGACCTCTTGGGGCTTGTTCTAGGGAGCATAGATGCTCCTCCCCCACCCAGGCCATCAATCCTGTTAAAGGGCTCACAATGACATTAAGTTGAGCAATATGACAATACAAAGCCCTCAACAATGCAGTGTCTCATGTTAGCACATACATTTGTGTCATTTTTTATTAGTTTTTCTCTATGTATATATATATATATATATATATATATACATGAGTAAACTTATATAAAGTAAACTCATATAAAGTAAAACATATAAAGAATATATATATATATGAGTAAACTCTAGAAAATAAGTAGTAGCTTTTGTCTCATGAACTGATTCTTTTAGTCTCATGAACTATGAGTGTGTGTATATATATATATATATATATATACTCTATATAGTATACACAATTATGATTGGAAGAATCATTAGTTCACGAGACTAACGTAGAAAATAGGCATACATATTTAATAACAATGATTTGACTAATTCAATACAACTTGTTTCAAAGGCCAAAGCAATTACTGTATTTGCATAAGAATTAGCTGAGGATAAACTTATTGCCTTTATTTATTTTTATGGTATTGCTGCTTTCTTCTTTGATTGTGTTTCTTTTTTTCCCATTTTTAACTATGGGCCTTAGCTGCACAGTTTATGAAGAAATCACAAATAAAACTAGATGATTTAATGATATGCTGATATCACCAAAGCCCGAGGATACAGATGCTTAAATGCCAACAAAAAAGATTATAATTACATTTACTTTTGCCCAAATTATCCCTTGACTACATTTATATTAAAAGTAATTTGCAAACTTCTGTTTATTGTCTTATCATGCAATATAAAATTTTGTAACAATTATTCTTGTCTTGGTCTCTGGATTTTTAAATTGAATTTATTGGTACATTTTATGTAAACATTATGATCATTTTCAACATTGAGAATTTGTGCCTGTATATGACACATCTTTATTCTCATTTTTGTGGTCCTCTCAAAGGCAACTACTTATTAAATAGAATCTACCTACATTTTAAAGTGTTTTTATTATCAAAAATTGTGAAAGTTCTTGTCGTACCATGGGAGTCATTCTCTTATTTCACAAACATGACGTATCTCTTGAATGGGTTTGATAAAAGCAATAGTAACCTTAGAAAACAACCTTTACTTTTAACAAGTAGAAACTAATGTTGGCAGCGGAGAGGCAGACATCAGCAAATAGTGTCCTCCGTGTGAGGGTCTTTGTGACTCATATACAAATCTCAAAAAAGCCTTCAATTTTCTGTCGTGTGATGTGGAATCCAATTTGCTGTTAGAACAGCTTTACATTGCTTCTTGGCCTTTGGGCTAAGATCAAGTGTAGAACAACTTTACAACACTGCCCAGACAAATGTTACCAGTTTTGTCCTTTTATTTTCTTATGTTTATTTTTATATCTGTGTCCGGTTGATACTGAATGACCCGAACTATTGGTTACTATGAAGGTATAATCTGCCCTCTAATTGTCATCAGGAAAGAGAGAGAGAGAGAGAGAGAGAGAGAGAGAGAGAGAGAGAGAGAGAGAGAGAGAGAGGTCACAGATCTGTAAATATCATATCTTTACTCTGTTATGAGAAACTGAAGATATAAATGGACTCTAGAATATATGGCTGATATTGTTAAATAGAAAATACTGAAAAGGAAATGGAGTGTAGGGGTAACAAGGGACAGAAAAACATGATGGTAATAAAAGAAAGGAAATAAAGCTTATTATATAGGGGCAGGAATTGTAGAGTGGGTAGGAGAATGGGAGAAATGAGAATTAAATTGTGTCATACGCTGGCACAAATTCTCAATATTGTGTATGATTCTGATGTGTATATATAATGTACCAATAAAGATTCAAATTTAAAGAGAAAGAAATAGTAGCCAGACTATTGGCGGTGAGAAATATCTTGGCATTGGATGTTTTTCAATTTTCTTACTTTCCTAAGAAGCCTAGAAGCTGAGATTAAAATCTGATAAAATTATGTCCCTGATTATTGAATCACAATTTGTCGGAGCTAATTACTCTCCAGTTGCATCTCTGAAATATCTATTTATTTTCCAGTCTCCTATTATGTGTCCATGAGGCTGGAGTCTGTGGGTTTATTTATTTGCCCTCTTTTACCCCCATTTCTCACCAAACTGGCCAATTCGAGGCAGTAGCAGGACAGCAGAAGGTGGGAGGAAAGAAATTCCTGCCTGTTGTTTGAGCTTTTCCTTATTCTCTTGCTGTTTCTCCTCTTATAACCAGAGATCTTTTCCATTTTTATGACTCCCTTTCTCTCTAGGTTCCCTGGACATTATTTTCTGACATGCGTTTTCAAGCTTGACTTGGTTATGGTTTCATGATGCTATTCTGGAATATATCACACTTAGATGACTGCACCACTCTGAATAGCCCTATCATTAAACTTATCTTACTTAAGTAAATTATGATCCTGGTAGGTCTATGTAAGTGTAACACACACACACACACACTTAAGCTTTACTGATGTATGTTCCTATTTTGAATTAGGATCAGAATTACTTCATTAATTTATAAAGATGTAATAATTATGCCGCCGCTTATAATGTCTAGGTTTAATTTATTGGGTATGTATATATGTGCTTAAGTATCCAGTCAGGCCTTCAACACATTTACATTTTTACAATGAAGGGTATGAAGCGTGGCATATGAATTTGTTCCCAGACCCGTGTGGTCTGTCAGCAAATACAATGTATATGGATGGTTTACTGATCAAAACTGTATTTTAGGAGGCACTTCTCTCCATAGGCAGCTTTACTTGACTATCAAAATACTACCATCCATTTATTCACCCATCCTAATTTCTGTATATACTGTTATAACATGTACTAGAAAAATATTTTGACAGTTAGTGTATCTACTTTGTATTGTACTAATTGGTTTAGGCCAGGAGTATGAAGAGATGGGAGTATCAATGTTTGCTCCCCTTCAATATAGGAGGAATTTGTAATTACTTCAATCAATAACAGTAACACTATGAGCTTGTGTACGTAAAGGGTGAGGGGTCTAAGTGGGTGCAGGACAATGCAAAAATGAGAACTGAGATATATATTATGTACAGGTAAAAACTGCCATTGAGGAATGTGATAATTCTTAAAATGTACCAATAAACTCAATTTATTTATAAAAACCCTTCTGTAAACTCATATTTTTAGACTGTTTTCATTTGCTTATTACCATATGTCATTTTTTAAAACTTTAGATGTAGTTTCAAGTAATTACAGAGAAATGATCAGGCACATTTAATCCTCAGAAAAATATTACAAAATTAAAATTAAATTTTGAGCTTGAAAATAAAATTATTTTTGAGTTTATTTTTAATTAATCACAAAATACTCATGAATGTTTCTTTACTGAAATACTAATGATTATAAAACATATTCATAAAGATTTTTTAAGTGAACTATCAAATGCCAGTGTAAATTACTTAGCAATACTAACTGAAAATATCTTAGGAAATTTTCTTCAACAGAAATATATTTGAATCTGTTTTAAATTCTCTTTTGAAATAATATAACTACAATGCCTATAATGTTGTAAATAAAGTCTATCCGTGTGTGAATGGAGAGCACATTTTGGAAACCTCAGTTTCACCTGTTCTAAGATTGCTAATTGTAAGATATATAATTAAGATGTTATTATTCACCCTCAGATTTTATCAGATAAACATTTTTGGAAGCACAAATGGTTTTCCAATACCAGTTGGTGGAAAATCACTTGTTTCCAAATTCAAAGTGGACTGTGAGAATGAACAGCCATGGGTCACCTGTCTGGATTCTGGAATGCTTCCGGAACAGTGAGTTGATGGTCATAGCCCCAATGTGGGACAACTGTACAGTTTTCAGTTGTCTTTTTATCAAGAACTTTAAGAAACCCTGGATACATCTTCTGTATTTAGTTCTGCGAATGTGGGCCAGGTGCCAGACAGGCTCTCCAGTGACCCTGATGCTAATATAAGATGTAGCTATGCACGTGGCAGTAGTGTCCATGGATATATTTCCTTCGTGTTTCTTCATGACCAGATATTTAAGTGAAAACTTGTCTTAGATGTACTCTCATTTATCATAGTCAAAGTTTTAAAACTAGCTTTTAGAATACAACTTTTCCAGAAAGACTGTCTTTACAACATTTGACCCCGAAGTCTAGACTCCAGAGGGATAAAATCCGGAGATGTACTTAAGTAGCACTTCGAGCCCAGAGAGATTTGGCACATCCAACTAATAAAAAATGATCATAAAACTATCTGTAAACATGCAGTGCCATATAAATGCTTATTAATAGGCATTTTCTTGGGTTTTTATTTATTTTTATTCCAACATGCCTCTTAAAAATACATTATGCTTTATTGTATATGGTGTCTTTCAAACAAATTGCATTTAAGATATTTTATAGAGTTAAATATATGTCGGTGTGTGGCATAAATTATAGAAGGACACTCTGAATGGTAAATGAATTAGTGTATTCCATCATGAGGCTAGAGAAAAATGGGTTATGCAAGCGTCTGGCTTGAACCCTCTAGACTCCCAGAACCAACACTTGAAATCCCAGCGGGGCTCCTCCTTCCTTCATCCTTCTGAGATAAGAAGAGTCCATTCCGTTTACAGTCTGCTGGGTTTTTGAATGATCTCTTGGAACACTAAGAATGTCTGGTCTGTGTGAACATTTTACAGTTAGGACAAGGGAAAAAAATTCAAGACAATTTCAGAAAGCTTAAAGAATGGTTTTATATGGGCGGTATTTTAGTGGTAATGAGAGTCTGACTTAGAACACAGCAGGTGTGAAGACTTAAGAAGAATATTCAGAGTTTTAAAAAGGAAAGTTAGTGTCAGATTAGTTGTTACTACCGATTCTTGGAACTATTTTTAAAACTGAGAAAATAGATTCCAATATGATTGTGCGCTTTACAATGGTGAGGAATTGGCCCTTACTGCATAGCTGATAATTTGGATTACCTTATGATTCTTGCTATTAGCATACATCTGAACCTATAATGGTAAGCATTTATAATCTAGAGAAAACCTTTACATTTCTAGGTGCAAAGAAGAAGAATAGGACCCCGTGATAAAATAAAAAGTGCAGCAATTACATCTGAATTTATTTTTTTGTAAACATTTAAGTACGTTATTTCCACATGATAATTGTCAAATTTACCCAGTCTCCAAAAGCCCAAATGTTAAAAGTGGTCTCTAAAAAAGTGGAATTCAAATAAGTGTATCTAGAAAACTTAAATCTTTCCCAGACATTGACTTGCAATGAATGTCCATGATTATGAAGATGCTTAGATTATAACTCAGTACCAGGCTGAGCTCTTTCCCTAGGAGATTACCCATGCAAATTACCCTCATATAGACAAGCTAGAAGTTCTGTGAACCTTTCTTTGGAGGAAATGAGCAGAAATTCACCTGAAGCATGAAAAGTGTCCTCTGGCTTGTCAGTGGCAAGAGAGGAAGTTATGAAAAATGTTAAAGCAGTAGATTTATCACTAACCATATGTACTAAGAAGAATTATATTATTTAGACAATGAATGATACACCTTTTTAAAAATTTTTCACCTCCTCAATGCTTTAAAGTTTTTGAATGATCAGAGTTTGTTCTCTTGTAAGACAGGTTATATAATTCAACTTTCTGGCTAAGGTCCCTTCCTGCGGGTCAAACGGAATTGATGCATTTCTCTCATCGTATTTTAATTCTTGCTTACAAGTCAATATCAACCTCACCCTCTATATTCAGTGCACTACATATTCAAGGTAATATGATACAACATATGTGCTGCTTATTCGAACATATGGTTTTTTTCTGTCTTTTTCAAGTTCAAATACATGTATCAAAATGGACACATTTTAGAACTCAATACCAAGAACAGCAACATAAATTCATTTTAAGTCTTAAGTGGAAAAAACAGATCATGAATATTTATGTGGTACTGGAAAGACTTGTATTACACATTCTGTATTGTTGAACCAAATAATTATGCAAAGATAGATTCATTTAAAATTACAAATACCATATTTTAGTTTATGTTCAACAGTTTTAATGCATATTGATAATGGAAGGAAATAGCTTCTATTTAAAAACAATACATTTATGCTGGAAAAATGCCATTACAGCATATTTTAAATTGTTCAAATGGCTGAAATTGTGTTAACGTAAGGGCTAACAAAGATCCAAATGCTGCCTATTGTTAAAGAATGAGACATAATTGCCACTTTTAAAGAGAATATATTCCTAAATTTCAGCCTGATAATACTTTATGCTCTGATTCATGCATTCATTCTGTCTGTCCAGTTTGGCTTGTCACACAGAAAGTGCACAAGAGGTTATTAGAGTTAGGAGCAGAATGACATATCTCTTATGAGGAAGTCATGTGTGTCTTAACTTCTATGATCATTTAATTAGTCTTTAAAAATTGTGTTCTTGATGTTTACGTCATAGACCTCTGGGGACACAAAATGAATATTATTAGATGCATGAAGAGAAAGAAGAACACAACGTGCCAGTGAAACACATCCAAGTATTTTATGAAAATGCAACATGATAAGATACTTATTCCGTCACATTCTGGAAGATAAGAAAGTATAGATTTAAGAATCAGTCAGATGTAGCTTCATTGTCAGATCTATGCCTTTGGCTCAAATTTGTTGCTGTTGTTCACCTCAGTTTCTGTGTGAATGAAGTAATTGTGACACAGGAGAACATGAATGCAAACTATGTCCTTCAGTCCCTCTTTTCACTTTCCCTTTCATTTCAATGAGATTTCACTGTAGCAGAGCTCAGCAAAGCACTGTTCTTTGGCACGTGGAGTTCATATTTGCTTTCTGTCCCTAATAAAACCACAACACATTCAAAAGCTTTGGTGTTTCACAATGTTTTCCTCTTTTTACTTAACTGTAGAGGCAATAGTAGACAATATTGTTATAATGCAGCACATTTATGCAAGCCTTTTGATAGGATTGGAAACTTTTTTACTTTCCTAGCAGAAAAATATGATTATGTGCTAACTGACATTAATGAAAGCAGACAAAAAAACTGAAAACTAATTGTCTTCAAATTATACTCTCCTAAAATCTAGAGACATATTTCTGAAACATTTAATTTTTATTCCAATCAAAAGCAGGTGTAAGACAAAATACACACAAAGATCAAGTGCTACAGTCCTCTAATTTCTGGAGTACATCTCTAGGATAATTCACAGTTGAGTTATCTGAGAACTTGAAGAAGGGGCGGAGATGACCTTATAAAGGCTCCCAGTAATAATTTTAAAGTTGTGCTATGAAATTTCAGTAGAAAGTTTCAGTTCAGTTTGCATTATTTGAAGTGTCTATCTTGTTAACAAATTTCTAACACAGGACTTCAGAGAATGTCTTAGTTCTACTTTGAAGACTATCCAGCTGTGAAAGAGTTATTGTTTCTACTTAGAACATGTTGAGTTCCTTTTGTTTCTAGGGCAAAAATTGTTTCCTCTCTTTCTGGACACAAAATTCAGTTTCTTTTCTTCATCCATCTCCCCTTAGCTATGTAGTGACTGCATCTTAAAAAACAGACTCCAGGCAGAGGTGCTGCAGAACAAGCCCTCACAGTGGATCTCCAGACCTTTAAAACAAATTCCCTTCTAATAACCTGAAATGCAGCCCAGTGATGTCTTTGCAGGAGACTTCTTTTAAGTAGAAAAATCAAATGAAAATGGTTTTTGAATTATAGCAACTCAACTGGTAAGGCCAATATTTGATTCTTTCTTATATTAACAAGGAAATAACACTTGTTTTACTAAACAAATGAGAATTTCTGTTTTAACCATTACTATTATTAGATAACACTATCCTATCATAGTTTAATATGGATGAGTTAAACTAAGAAAAACAATGAACAAGAATATTAAGAAAATGTAGTAAAGAAACACATATTATACTCTTGTTTATGTCTGCTTTACATTCATGCTTATAGATCACATAAAGAACATATATAATGGATGCCTACAGAACCTATGTAATACAAAGGCACAAAACTACAAGGATTACATGCAGCAGCACAATATAAACATTCCAAAGCTGCGTCTGACAATGGAAGAAGAGTGTGGAACCGAGCATCCTCTGGCAAAAGCAGCTGTGTCTGCGCAGGAAAAGTGAGACATCTCAAACAGTGAGACACTACAAGAAACACTCCATGGTCAGAGAAGGCCTGATATGTCATTAATTGGTACTATCAACACTGGGAAAAGAGGGAATTTCTTACATGAACTATAAACTATGAAAAAGGGTGAAGGAGCTTTCTTAACATAACTTCTGATTTTTTTCTAGGAGAAACACAGGAGACTGTTTACACTAGGCATAAGGATTTTCAGAAATGAAAAGGATAAAGAGTCAAACTGAGGGGAAAGAATAAACATGATTTGGAAAGAAAAAGAAAGTGCATATATATACGAGGTGGGGGGTTGTGGGATGGGTAGGGATATGGGTAAAAACGATAATTAACTCATATCATATACTGCTACAAATTCCCCATTGTTGAGTGTGATTGTGAGCTGTATATAAAATGTACCAATAAAGAATTAAATTTAAAAAAGAGTCAAACTGAGACAGGTCTTGAATTAAGCTTATGGATATGGAAACAATAAAATTGAAAAGAGAGTACTTGAAAAATGCTACTAAAAGTATAAAGTTCAAGGTTTAATATGAAATCTCTTTGTGGTTAAAATTCTCAAAAATACTTATAAGAAAGATACTGACATTGAAAGTACGAAGCTATCCTTATATATGCAGGGCAAGGGATATAGGTCACCATTGTACCTTGATCTTAGCTTATGTATGATAAAATAACTTTTTTCACTATTGAATATCCACATACAAAAGCAACAGAATGTTTGAAACATCATTATCACAAATATTTCAAAAGTATTGTAACTGTAAATTAGTGTGGATTTTTTCACCCAAGATAATGCTTATATTTAATTCTGAAAATAAGATGAACAGGTACATATCAACAAGATACCAGAGCACATTAGTTAAGAACACTTACCTTGAGGCCAATATCTCTTGGAATCAATTCAATTTCTATAGTAGTGGCCATGATTTCTTGAATGATTTGATATACTTCTCTGAGCCTAAATTTTCTCAGCTTTAAAATGTGGATAATTATCTCTCACATTGTGTGTATGGGGAAAAATGAACTAATACTTATAAAACACTTGATTTTACAAAGCCTGATAAGTTCTAACAAAATTATTAAAGATTAGTTAACATGTCTATTTTCATTTCCCAATGGAACACTTAGGGATCTTTGGCTATGTAGAGATCTATGTACATGTGTATCTGCATATTTATAAATTTTATATAAAAGATTATGTGTATGTATATTTTTAAATAGTCACATGTTCAGATATGTTCTGCATGCATATATAGACTTATGTAAAGAATAAACAAGAGAGATGTGGTCTTATGTTCACATGCTGAAATAAAGCAAATAGATAATAATATAAAGATTTATGTAGTCAGACAATGGAGGCAAAAAATTACTGCTAATAGCAACACGAGCACTGAAGATCACATTGAGTGTTAATATATCTGATTCTGAGAATTAAGCAATTTTAAATTCTGAGAAGGCTTTAGTGTACATATAAACCTGAATTAGGTAGTGAAATGGTGATTTTCATTTTGGTATGCATATATATATATATATATATATAATACATTTAAACAAAACTTTCTAAGAGAAAGTTTCCTATACTAGAATTATAGTTAAACATGCATCATTAGTTTGGGTTGAGTTAAACTTCATGTAACACTCACTTCTGCAGGTACAAAACAGATTGATGTGCCAACTTCCTTCATCTTCTAAAACCATAATTATGAAATCAAACACTATATTGAAGAGGAATTGAAGATTACAATGCTGTAAAATACTGGATGACATTGTTAACATTGTTACAAAACACAGAATAGCAAACCATATTCAATAAACTTGAACTGTATAACTTCTTTTTTGCCACGTACCAATAAAAGATTATAAACAAAGAGCATTAGCCACAAATGAAGAACGAGTAAGGTAGTTAAATCTTTCTATTGCAAAAGAATATTGAGAAAATTGAAGAGTTCCAAGTGTAGCTGTAAGAACAGTACTTGAAATGCAAAACACGTCTCACACAGTGAGGAGAAAGGAGTTGAGATGTTCTGTCTATAAAACAGAAAAACAAAAATTGGTTTAAATTCAATATATAAAGTCTAGCAATAATATATTATGTTGTATGTCTTTTAAAAGAGTTAACATGCAGTAAATGATGTTCTTGATGAATTTAAGATCTTGAGAGAGTAATGATAGGAAATAATTCAAATTTACTTGGGGATCTCTGTCTGGGTCAGTCTCTTTGTGTGCCTTTATCTCTCTTTTCTCATCTGTCCATTCGACTTTTACCTATCTTCTCTGTGTATGCTTTACCTGTTTTCTGTATTTTTGCATCATTTGTTTGAAAATAAAGATCTAGACCAACTGATCTCAAAATATTTTGTAGAGCTATAATTTTGAGAAAAAACTTGATTTCTTTGTATTATTTCTTTTTACTAAATTGAAAAGATAAATGGTAATTTATCATTTCTAATAAATATCTATCATAAGTAACTAGATTAATCTTGTGTGTGTAATAAAGTATTTGATGATTTCTTTTGTTTTCTTACCAGTGTTTTAAACTTACATTCATGCGTGAAATCTTTTTTTCTAAACCTAGGGTTCTCTACTTAGATCTATTCAGTTGAAGTGGAAAAAAAAGATTACAATGAAAAATCATGAGTACTATTTCAGTATTATGTCTAGCTTCCTTCTAAATGGAAAAAGAAATTGACAGAATATGAAATATAGGTTCAAATAGAATGTACTATGGACTATAAAGAACCTATCTCTGAAGTTATGATTTTTAAATTATATATGACAATATATTCCATGTTTGAAATTCAAAATTATCTTGTTCTGTATTATTTGACATAAAATACTAAGAGTTAAAAGAAAACGATCATTCAGTATAGGCAACTAATTGATTCGAGGAACTTTCATCTCAGTGAAGTCCTTGAGTTTTTGCTGCCTGGAAATTTCCTCACATCATGGGTCTCTAGGAAAGATCTATCGTGAAATCAATCACAAAAACCATGGACCATCTGATCTTTCTCTTGAAATTAACTAGTGAGAAGTAGATCAGCACACCTTCAAGTGACACAATGAATGATAATGTTTTCAATGATCCAGAAAGTAAAACACTAGTGATGGATGGGAGGTGATATTTAAATGAGAATTGAACCTTTCTGGAATTAAACATGGAGAAATGACCAATGACCAGAATCATAAATCTGTTAAAATAATTTCTTTTTTTTGTCATTTTAGCTAACTCAAAATTCTTTTCACTGTCCTCTATACAAATAAATAATAAGAATGACTTGCTGTCTTCAAAAAATCTTCACAATTTCTTCCTTGATGGATATTTTAGATAGTTATTTGTTTTATAAGCATTAGAAAATCTACATTTAAACTGGTAATTACTACTTTTGACTAATTCATAATGTTAAGGTTTAATTTGGAGCTTTAATTTAACATATTTTGGTCAAGATAGAAATCTTCATATGTTCTTATCATGAATACCTTTAAGATATTAAAAGGTATAGATATTTAATTTTGAATAATTTTATTGGCTTTCATATAAAGTAAAGCACATATAATAATGCTTCTTAAATAAAGTTATATCCCTTTGACTGCAATGTGAACCATTCTAATTTCTGGAAAAGATGGTTTCATCATCTTTGGTTTCTGTGGTTCCAAGTTTTAACTTTAATTAGAACTGGGATACAAGCAAAAGATTTAGGTGAGAATGGATCCCTTTTCCAGTAGCTTTCTGTCCTGCTTTTAAAAATACCAAGGCTGCCGAGGAACTCTCAATTCAGCCCTGTGTTATGCTCAGCATCTTCCTGTGAATAAGATCTGTAAGATGCTGGAGGGTGTCATAAAGTACCCTGTGAAGTGTTTTTCTCTCCAGAGATCTTAAAAGAAAATGCAGCTTTTATCTTTATAGTCGTGGTCAGTCAGAGGTCAAAAATGGGGGAAAGCTCTTCAAACTCTCATGAGAACAAATGCAGTAAGTAGAGGAACAGGGTTTCTCACAGGAATGTGAGTTCACCTTGGGTATTTAAGATTAGAAATTGAACTTTAAATATCTGAGACAGTGGGGTTATTATGAAATGTGTAAATGTAAAAGAAGATAGAAATGAACATTTCTTCAATCTTTTCCCAAATAAAAGAATATTGTTAGTAGCTAGCTTCTGAAGATGTAGCAATCTATAAGATGCAGGTGTAGAGATATAAAACCTAGTAATACTGAAGTATTTAAATGACATTTGAAAACAGCATTGGCAGAGAAATGAAAGGAAATGCATAGTGAATTATCCGATGGATGTAAGGGTCACAGAGCAGTGCAGGGACTTCTCCAGCTCAGCCAGGAGGTTCCATGGGATGGGGTAGCATTGGGGAGGGTTATCAAAGATCAGATCTTGATGTCTACAAGTCAAAATTATTAAACCTACAATTGTTTCTGTTAAAAAACATAAGTGTTTTAAGGGATATAGCCCAAAATTCTCACATCTACAAATAACCAAATCAGTTACAAGACAAAGCAGAGTGTGAAAAGCACTATGCCAAGTCATACTGTCACCAAAGCTGTCCAACATTTTAAAGGGAACTGAATCAAAATTAAAGATCTTATGTTCCAGAGTCCCTGGCATAGGGAGCAAAAATATACAAAGAAAAAGAGAAATGTAGTTTGGGATATCTGTACACATGACATATACATCCTGAATATTATGCTTGCATGGACAAAGGAAATAGAAATATGCCTATCTCTGTATCTATCTATATCCATATATCTATCTGCCTGTCTG
>PVIC010006566.1:0-53878 GCA_004025085.1 Thryonomys swinderianus
TTTGAGTTTTTGTAAATCCTAAATTCTAATCCTCTGTTGGAGGTGTAGCTGGCAAAATTTTTTCCCTATTCTGTAGTTGTCTCTTTACTCTGTTGTTTCTTTTGCTGTACAGAACCTCTTTAATTTGATATAATCCCACTTGTTGATTCTTGCTGTTATTTCCTATGCAGTTGTGGCTCTTTTCAAAAAGTTCTTGCATATGTCTGTGATTTCAAGTTTTACCTCCTTCCAGGAGGTTATTTCTATTTTAATGTGTGAATCTATAAGCCATTTTGATTTTAGTTTAGTACACAGTGAGAGGTTATTAGTCTAGCTTCTATCTGTCACATGGAAATATCCAGTTTTCTTATCTTTATTTGCTAAAGGGGTTATCTCTCCTCCAGCATAAGTCAAAGATGGGGTAACTAATGTGTCCGCCCCCCCCCCCACATCCTCTATCTTATTCCACTGGTTCACATGTCTGTTTTTGTGCCAGTATCACTTTTTTTTTAAAATCACTGTAGCTATGTAATATAATTTGAAATCTGGGGACTCTGCTTTAAAGATGAAGAAGATGCTATCAAGAACCCAGGAAAGCTATCTAAACTCAGTGGCAGGGCTTCCTCCAGCAGTGGGCACTTATTCTGTCTGTCCACAAAACAGTTCTCTCAGCTCCTAAAAGGTTTGCGTGATGCAAGAAATATATGTTTGAATGTTTTATGTCTAAATTGTATGGCTCGGGGATCAACACTAATTATATTTTAGTTTGTAAAATATACTCTTTTGGTCCTTCACTGCATTCCTAGAGAAGGCAGAGGGAAACTAATCTTTTAGACTTATAAAAAAGCAGATAACCATGGTTTGTCAGTAGAGGAGGTAAAAAGTATATAAACTCAGTTCTATTATTTTATATTTTCATTCTTTACACAACTACATGTATATGTTGGCTAAACTCAGATGACAATAATGAACAATAGATCAAAAATCAGTACAGGGAATATAAGACTGCTTTCATTCTGTCCTACTGTACAGAGCATTTGGAAAACAGCTACCATGTGCTTTTTGTGCAGCTATTCACATAGTACACACTCAGTAGAACAGTCAAAGGAAACTAAAGTGGTAAATAGCTGGAATACTAGTATGCCTTTATATGTTGTGAAAGGCCCTATGAAGGCATCAGACAAAAACCTTGGAAAACATGAAGATTAAAGGATACCTTACTGAATAAGCATCAGATCACAGAAGAAATCAGGAAGAAATAAAGTTGCTTGGGTCAAATGACAAAACCTATGAGACACAATGGCAGCAGTGCTGGGACAGATGGTCACAGTTGTTCATGGACATACAATATCTGTAAGAGTGGCACCGATGAAGTGACTTAGTGCCACTCATAGTGTCAAAAAGACAAGAACAATTCAAATCTGGAACTAATAGGAGGAAAAACATTATAAAATCAGGGGCTGAGAAATGTTACTCAGTGATGCTGCACCAGCCTGGCAAGAGCAAGGTCCTGAGTTTGATCCTTGGTAGTGGATTTAAAAAAAGAAAGAAATCATAAGATCAGAATGGAAATTTCCTATTTCACAATATTTAGAAAATGTTCAAGGGAAAGGGGAACTAGGGAGGGGAGGTGGGAGAAAGGAAAGAAAGTAAAGAAAAAAATATGAGAAAAGAAGGAAAAAACTGGAAACAATGTCTTTGGAGATGGGGGAGGAGTGGAAAGATTAAAGGGAGAGGAAGGGAATGAGGAAAATAAAAGAGCAAGGTAAGTCATGTACAGGTACAAGATCCCAGGGATGAGTGTCATCATATTGTATACCTAAAATGTACCAATGAATTTTAAATAATTAAAAATAAAAAAAATCAGAATGAAAATAATGACCTTGTAAAAACCAGTAGAAAGGATCAATGAATCAGAGTTAGATCTTGGAAATAATGGGAAAGATATCTGAATGTGGGGGAGGAAAAAAAAAGGGGGGGAAGGGAGTAAAAGGACCAGATTTGATATGCATATGTAACCAGTTCTCCAATTAATGTATTTACTATGTATCACAAAAATATATTCATAAAAACTGAGAAAGGAACTTAAAAATGATGTGTATAATTTAAAGTAATGCTAAAAATATTGCCTTCTAGGGGCTGGAGATTTAGCTCAGTAGTTCCAGCACCTGCCTAGCAAGCACAAGGTCCTGAGTTTGATCCCCTAACCACATACAACAATACTGGGCATGGTGACTCACGTCCACTAGCAATCAGCACCACATACCACAGTGCCGGGTGTGGTGGTTCATGCCTGTAATCCCAGCACTTGGGAGGCAGAGGCAGGGATATTGCTGAGTTTGAGGCTTGCTGGGCTACACAATAAGCTCAGCGCCAGCCTGAACTACAAAATGAGACCCTGTCAAAAAAAAAATACTGCCTTCTAATTGGAGATTGTGGTGTGATAGCCTACAAACACGCAGAAAGTCTTTATCTACAACTTAATGAACACATTAGTACTGCATTGTGCTTATTAGAATACAAATAAGGTACAGAAGGACATTAATGCAAGGTAGAACTGAACTGCAGTACCAGCAGGTTCACTAAAAAATACTGAATATTATCGATCTAATTTGCCAAGGAACACTCAGAATTATTCTCCAACTTTTGAAAAGTTTTTGGTAAAACAGTTGCTGGAACAACTGTTTCTGTGCCTTGATTGTAGTCTGGAAAGACAACCAGTTTCTTTTTTCTTTTTTGCGTTTCTAAGGATTCAGACTGAACTGTGAGATAAATAATAATCTTCAAAAATAAGATGTGTAAGACAATAGAGACCTATTTTTGCAGCGCATTATTTTAATCTCTTTAGCACTTAGCGCATCTTACATAAAATTATTTACAAGCTCAAAATGGGACAAGGAAAGGCTTTGCCAAAATTTGCAGTTGAAATATTATTTTGGGGCCCAGGTGAGAAGAGCTCAGGAAGAACTGGGAAGTTTACTCCCCACTGCCCAGGCCCTCCAGCTCCCTCTGCGCTTGCTGGAAGGAGAGCAGCAGGCAGCAAGCCGGCTGGGGGCGCCGTGAGGCGGTTCGGTCTAGCAGAGCACAGCGTGTGGAGCTGAGACAAGCCGAATAAGGACCCGGAATGGGCCTGTGGTCATACCCTCTCCCTCCTCCAGCCTCTCCTGCCACCAAGATGCCCTCCTGCTTCTGCATCCTGCTCTTCCAAGCTGTCTCTTTGTCCTCTTGGAGTCTTTCCAGCTGAAGGAAGTCACCAAGCCCGCAGGCAGTCTAACTGACCAGTTGCCCTGCATCGTAAGTTCCTGCCAGGGACCTCCTCACGGTCCTTGTTCCCAACAAGGGACGCCGGGCACAACTGCCTGGCAGCTAACGCTGGTGGAGAGCAGAACGTGGAACTTGTGGTAGGGACTACCGCGTGTCCATTTTGGTTTGCCTTGCTTTATTTATTTATTCATTCATTCATTCATTCATTCATTCATTCATTCATTCATTCATTCATTTATTTATTTATTTTTTGGAGACAGGGTCTCGCTTTGTAGTTCAGGCTGGCCCTGCACTCGCTATGGAGCCCAGGCAAGCCTCGAACTCAGCAATCCTCCTGTCTCTGCCTCCTGAGTGCTGGGATTACAGGTGGGAGCCACCACACCCGGCAACCTGTGTCCATTTTGGGATGTGTCTTTGCCTCCAGACAAATAAAGAAAATCTAAAATTCTCATTTAATGTATTAGCAAGAAGGCTTTGCTCAGCTGCTCTTCCGGATCTCTGTGGCCAAAGAGAAGGAGGTGGAGAGAGGAAGCTCACTTAAGTGGCTCCCTAAGGATTATGATCATTTCAAACCTACATTAAGAGTAATATGATAAATATTTAAAGTAAAAAAAAAAAAACTACAGACATTATTAGGAGGATAAAGCAATCTTTCACTAGACCTGAAAACACTGCCTTCCACATATATTAAAATGGAATGCGCTTCTTATACTCTTCATCCATGCTTCCGTCTAGATTCACTTTCAAGCCTTTCATTCTTATTAACTAATGAAAAATGAATTCGTAAAGTGACAAGGGGGAGCTGGCTTTTAAAAAGAGCCTTTTAAAAAATTAAATTGGGTTCATTGCTGTTCTTTGATGAGAAGTGGAATATTCGGTCACATTTTAACAAAAGTGAGAATAATTCTGCTTCTGTCCAGTGCCTCTTAAGGGTTTGAGCGTGAGTACTGCAGCCCCATGGTGGTGAACGTGCAGCGCATGCGCAGCAGGCTGTGACCACGGACAGCTCTAAACACGGCCTCATGGCCTTGGTCTGAGAACAGAATATCTTGCTGACCAAGCACTGGCTCTCCTTCACCTAGCAGAGCACATGCCATGTGGGGTACAAGCCTTGTTCACCGAGTACTGCCCTGCATGTAGCACCAAAGTGAAGCAGAGGCTTGGAAGCTCTAAGCGGGGCAGAGCGGCTGGTGGCGAGGGCTTGTGTCCCACACCGGGCAGGCTGTCCTCAAGGCTGCACCTATGTGCTCCACACAGCCACCATCAAAGGCTGCACGGCGGGCAGAGGGCCTGGCTCAGCCAGGTGTGGAGGTGCACGACGGCCAGCCCAGCACTCCACGGGCTGAGACAGGAAGATGGCAAGTTCAAGCCCAGCTCTGGCACTAACAATTTACTGAGACCCTGTTTCAAAAATTAAAAAAAAAATGGGTTACGGATACAGGTCAGTGGAAAGCAGTCAGAAGAGGGTGTTTACTTCAAGATAGAAGAAATGATTCCAATTCACTGAAAAAGGTGCATTTGATATCAGAGAGAATTTATACTAATGTTCTGAGAAAAGGTGAATAAAGACATGAAGTCAAAAACTATTAACAACTGAGAACACAGTGGCTTATAGTTTCTGGAGGTTAAATGGAACTTTTCCTAATTAGCCTGTGACACTGGGGGAAAGCTCTGTAAATGCCAGGGATGTCAAGGAGAGTCCTGCAGTGGGTCCCGGCGCGTGTCTGCACCCACCCTCGGGGCACAGGGTGGGCACACAACAGGGACACGTCCCTGTGGGAATGGTGTTGGACGGTGATAAATCAGCAGTTATGCTCTGGTGCAGACTGGGAATTGTCAGAGACAAAACCTCATAGTTACCAGAAGCTGCAGCTCTTGATTTGCTGAAGTTGCCTTCTGCCAAAAGCAAATCAGCTGATGAATGATAATTTTATGGTGTGCAAAGCAGAGAGAGCATTGCTTCTCAAAATGTAGTTTACCAACAGGAAGTCAAGAAACCCTGGGGAAAAGCAGCTCAGAATTCAGCAGCTATAATATCTAAGGAAAGAATTCATTTGACCAAAACTAACAAAGTGGCACCAAGGGTGAGGCATTGGGCCAGGTACCAGAGCTAAGACATAGATAGATGTTCTTCCTCGTTCTCTCAGCATAAATGTGGTCACTTACATACTCCAGGAAATGGAGCGCACAACTCGGAGGAGAAGCACTGAGAGTCCATAGCGCACTCAAAGGGCAAGTGCGGACTGCACCACAAAGGGAAGGGCTGGTTAGGCCTCATACGAGAGGCTTTGCGGTCAGACTGTAAGACCTCCCGCCCCACCCTACCACTCCCCCCACATGACCTGGTTAGCATTTCCACATTTCAGGTTCCTCGTTTGTGCCATGGAAATGTCACTGGGGACTGATCTTAGCACAAGTAGTAGTAACACGTTAGCCATTGTTCTTTTAACAACTAGAGGAAGTACCACTTGATGAATATCAAGACTCTGGTGGGCATCTGCAGACTGATGTAAGAAGAATTTTTGAGCAATTAAAGCAAACCCAAACTGGAACTGATTGGTTTGCAAAGAAGCCTCTCATCCCACAAAAAGGCTCTCACAAAGGAGACTTCAGAGGAGACTCTAGTGATGGGCAGGAGGACATGAAAGAGGAAAGTCAAGTTACTTTCCAGCGAGGTCTAGATTCTTTCAAACCTCTCCTGCTGCTTATACTACTTATACTGAATTTACAACTTTCAAAGGAAGAAAGAAACACAAAGTTAGAAGAAACTATGAAGACAGAAGGGAAGTTTAAAGGTAGAGTATACAAGGTAAGCATGAAAAGAACAATTACAGTGGAGTTTGTTAAGGAAGAGGTAAGAATATCTTTGGTCAGTGATTATGTCTAAGAAACCCTGAGAAGACACAAGTAGAGGGGAAGTGGACAGTAAGTCACAGGATGTCTCCTCATGTGCCAACAAGAGGGAATCTGCCTGCCTCTCCTCCCTCATGGCTTTAGCAGTCACAGATCTGTGCCAGGACTGACCTCTGACCTCCTCTAAAGAACTGGATCTCATATACTTACAGAGTACGTTTGTATGCACAGAATGTATACATGCAGCACATATAGTAGCAGAGAGCATCCAGTGGTGCTTTTCTAAAGTTACTCAGCAGAAATTTATGGGCTGATCAAAGAAACCTCAGAGAAAGGTCATTTCTTAACTCAGGGACGATCACTAGGAGCAGGGAAGGCAATGACTGAGGCCTGGAGGGTAGAGGCAGGATGTGATGTCATCAAGTGCGACACGGTTCCTTCACAATCAACTGTGCTAAAATGTTGTGTTCTATCTGGGCCTGTAATGTGTGAGCTTAGAGATCATCTTATTCCAGGGATTTCCTTTACCAGGAAAGACTTAGTCAGCAGTTACAGGCTGGTAATCAAGGTGCTAATCCTCCAGTCAGGACCCAGAACACTGGCTCATAACGGAGATACCACCAGAGACCACCTAGAGACCTACATCTGTCTCCTGCTGTGGCTCCTGTAATTTCCCTCCATTAATTTGGAAGGATCGAACTCTTTTGTGACATTCTTTTTTATTTATTGATTACTAGAGGGAAAGCATTAGATTTTTCTTGTTCGTATAATAGCTTTAAAGGTGGATGGAGGTTTTTCTATAGTTATTTGTTTTACTAAGGAATTCTGCATCACATGAAGTGGTAGTTTTAGAATGAAGAGTGAGTCTTCCTGTGTTTATAAGTGTATCAAGAAAAAGATTTCAATATATGCAACACATATATCTATGAAGATTCAATTTCTTCCTTTATGAAGCCAAATTAATCATCAATATAAAATTTATTCTAGGAAAACAATGAAAAAAGGGATATGTAACAAAGTTATTGTCTACCCAAAAGTATTTCACTAGTCCATTTCTGGCCTTTGAATAAAGAAGTATTCAATATTCAACATTTCATTTCTCAATGCCAGCTTTTTTCAAATGTATGATAAATGGCACAAAGTGACCTACTTCTGTAGACACCTATGAGAAGTGATATATCCTTCCAAAAACTCTATTCTCTCACTTGCAGGGCCAAAGACAAACATTTTATAGTTATCCTTCTCTGATGAAGATCTTTTAACAAAAATTCTGAAAAAAAGTTTATTTTTTTGGTGAATAGTATCTTAAAATGTTTCCTTATGGCTATACCATTTAATATAAACTTTTGGTCCAGCTTTTTAGCCAGAATGAAATCTTAAAATAGAGTGGGAATACTCAAAGAGTACCTAGTAGGACACTAAATGATGAAGTAATCTAAGGACTACAATGATTATTCAAAATTTAGTTTCCTCTGGGAAAGCTTTCAGTGTGGAGTGAAGGACACTGAGATCCTCTAGTGGTCCCATGCAGGGCTGAGGAACACTGAGCACAGAGCAGACACTGGCCTCAAGTTGATCACATTGGAATCCTGTTCTCTACCTTGCAGCTTTGTGACCTTGAACAAAGAAATTCCCTATGTGCTTCCACTTCCCATCTGTTATATGGGGAGATCAGTAACACCTCCTTTGTAACGTAACTGTGAAGGTTACAAGCGAATGGGCTAGAAAGGCCACCACACAGAGTCTTCTATATGAAGGTGTGCTTGGAATTTTTCCAGTGAAAAAAGTTATTTAATTGAGAGAACTGAAAGTACATGGTCTTAAGAGAAAATTATTCCCTTGGTCAACTTATCATTTGCAAAAGCATGGGGATTCTGGATTTTCTTATGAAAATGAAATGCATAAAAAAGAAAATCCATCATTTACAAGAAAACCTTTCTGAGATTCTGAGAGGCACTCATCAGTTCAAGGCAAATTTATATCTTTACTAGGTTAAGTATGCTGGTCCACAAATACAAGTATAATTCTCCATTTGTTTTATTTTTATTTATTTACTTTTTTTGAGACATGGTCTCCCTTTATAGTTCAGGATGGCCCTGAGCTCACTATGTAGCCCAGGCAAGCCTCGAACTCAGCAATCCTCCTGTCTCTGCCTCCCGAGTGCTGGGATAACAGGCATGAGCCACCATGCCCTGCACCGTGGTATGTGGCATTGATTGCTGGTGGGCGTGAGTCACCATACCCAGCATTGTATGTGGTTACTGGTATTGAACTCAGGACCTTGTGCTTGTGAAGCAGGCATTGGAACCTCAGAGCTAAATCTCTGCCCCCCTCCACTTGTTTTATTTTTTAACCAATGTTTTGTAGTTTTTAGTACATAAATCCCACATGTATTGTTAGGTACACAGTAAGTCTCCAATTTACAAGCATTTAGGTTGTAAACTTTCCCAGGTATACTGTATAATGCTCATTTTGTTAGTTTATGAAAGAATCTAACTTATGAATAATTCTTCTGGAATGGAACTTGCCCATAACTCAGAGACCCACTATAACATTAAGTTGTTCATTTTAGGGGAACAGTGTGAATGGCACTGTGTTATTAACTCAGTTTCCACATGCTCATTGCTAGTATACAGAAATACAATGGACTTTTTTCCTTGTGATCTTACATCCTGTGACTTTGCTGAACTCATGTTTAAGTCCTAGGTTTTTAAAAATTTACATACTCTTGCAGATTCTCGAGATTTTTCTATATATGCAATTATATAAGACAAGATGGACAACAGGAATAAGGAAGAATAAGAAAAGGAGGCTAAATGAATATGAGAGTAAAAGCAGAAAAGCAAGCATCAAGCACAATTTTCTATCATATACTGACAAACAAATGCACAAATATTCTAAAGTTATATAAACAGACAAAAAGCTGTAACTAGAAGCACCTGGAAGGAAGAATAAAATGAGAGCAATTATTCATCTGGACTTAAAGAATTGCACCATAGCCATGGTAATTGAGAGTGTGTGGAATGGTAGAAGGATAACACTCATCAATGGCTCAGAATATAGGACCCCAAACAGTTCCATACAAGTACATACTCATTTTTGACAAGAGTACAAAGACAATTCAATAGAGTTGAACAGACTTTTCAGCAAATGGTGTTGGAATAGTGGGCTATCCATTAGTAAAACTAGGAATCATGGCCTCATATCATACACTTCAGCCTTACATAAAAATAGGTTCAGAAAAGATTACAGATTTAACTGTACAACATGCAACTAAAGAATTTTTAGGAGAGTACAGGAGAAACATTTTATGACCTCGAGCTTTATATTCTTAGATACAACATTAACAGTGTGACTCACAAACAAACAAACAAAAATGCCACATTTGCCACCAAGACTCAAACTTTTGTTTTCTACATCAGAAAGGTGGGACTGCATTTTAACTTGCCCCAATATTCTAAAGTGAAAACTTAAAAAATAAAAAACAACTTATTTGCTCTCATCTTTAGGGCTATGGAATATATTGAAATATATTATTTAAATGGTACCAGAGTGAGGCAGTAACATGAATCACTCATGCCTCTTTAACAAACGGTGCTGGAAAAACTGGGCTTTAACCTGCCAAAAACTAAAGCTAGACCTTTCTCTTTCACCGTGTACTATACTATAAACTAAACTCACAGTGGATTAGAGACCTAAACATTAAAACGGAAACAATAAACCTGCTGCAAAACAGGTTAGGTAAAACACTTGGAGACACTGGCTTAGGGAAAGACTTTATGAACAAAATCTCTATAGCACATTAACTAGCAGCAGGAATCAACAAATGGGATCTCCTCCTATTAAAAAGCTTCTGCACAGCAAGAAAAACCACCAGCAGAGCTAAAACACAACCAACATGGGGGAAAAAAAAATCTTTACTAGCTGTTTCTCAGACAAGGGACTACTATTTAGAATATATAAAGGACTTAAAAAAAATCAGCCCTCCCAAATTTAAAGATCCAACTCAAAAATAGGCATTTGAAATGAACACTTTTCACAGGAAGAAGTAAAAGCATTTAAGAAGCCTATGAAGAAACGTTCAACATCACTAGTCATTTAAGAGATGCAGATGAAAACAACTCTGAGATTTCATCTTACTCCACAAAGAATGGCTGCTATTGTGAAATTAACCAGCAATAAATGCTGGCGAGACTGTGTGGAAGAAGGGACCCTTCTCCACTATTGGTGGGAATATAGACTGGTGCAACCATTGTGGAGGTCAGTGTGGAGATGCCTTGAAGAACTAGAATTAGAGGTCCCATTTGACCCTGTTATTCCCCTGCTAGGAATATACTAGAAAGAATTAAAAGATTCATATCAAAGTGATAAATTTGTATACAGGTTCATAGCAGCTCAGTTTGTGATAGCTAAATCTTGGAAAGAACCCAAATGCCCTCCAACTGGAGACTGGATAAAGAAGATTTTTTTAAAATAAAATGGAGTATTACTCTTCCATAAAGAATGATAAGTTTGAGTCATTTATACTCAAATGGATATCTTGAGGACACACTCTTAAGTGAAATAAATAGGTCACAGATGTGTAAATACTGTATCTCTTCTCTAATATGAGAATCTGAAGATATAAATGAGTTCTAGAATGTATGAAAGATATTGTGAAACAGAAAATATTCAAAAGGAAAAGTATAGGGGTAAGTAATGAGGGGAAATAAAAATATGATGTTAAAAAGGCAAGCATAAGTATATAGGGGGTTGGGGGTTTAGGGTGGGTAGGGGAATGGGCAAAAATGAGAATTATATCATATACTGGTACAAATTCCCAATGTTGAGTATGGTCATGATGTGTATATAAAATGTATCAATAAAGAATTTAATTTAAAAAATGATATTCCAAATTCCATCTAAACATGAAAATTTTTCTCAAAATTGTTGTTATAAAGTAACAAAAGAAATACACTTTTTTCATTTTTTTCCTATAAGAATTCTTTAAAATGCACTAAGCAAGTTTAATATATATTTTCCTACTTTCTACCTCCCTTCACACACATCACTAGAGTATGGATTAAGGACTGTAAACAAAGAGAACAACAGTTTCCAATGAAAGAAGTTACAGGTATAATGTAACATGTTTTGAGACTAAAGTATTTCTTGTAGACACTGCAACTCAAGAATGGTGCCCTAGAACTCCTCTTAGCCTCAGTCCACTGTGCCTGGCTATCAGAAAAATTGATGATTTCAAAACTCCTATTACCAAGGGGTTTTAAGAGCTTTGTCTACATCAATACAATTCTTTGGGCTGAGGGAGTATGTAAAGAATCCGGGGGGGGGGGAGGTTCTGCCCATATTATGCAGCTTCTAATTGGAAGAACAGGGGCATTATTATGAAGGAAATGCCACCCCCCAAAAGAAAATGAAATAGACAAAAAGCAGATAAGATAAAGCAGATTAGCAGAGATATAAAAGAAGATACAAATTAAGATATTTTTCCTATCATACAAATTAGCTTCATTTATGAAGAGTCAAAAAACTTTCCATATTAATAGAACAAAATTTAACCCCTGTCATAAACACTCTTAATTAATTTAGAAATCTGCTTTCATTCCATCTTATAAAGAAAATCTACAGCGCAAGAAACTATCTCAGAATCCACAATCAGGACACCTACAAAAACAAGCCTGGCACAACTGAAAAATTTCTTTTCATTTACTATTTATAAGGCAGAAGCCATAATTAATGGAGTAATTTATAATTACTATCAGTGTATAAAATGTGTACCATGTCATGTTCACGTATTAGACAATCCAGTGTTTTCTGTAGAATAAGCTCTAAAGATTATAGTATAATGCTCAGAATATCAGCTAGGACTTGCCCAACTGCTCTCACTTCAACAGTGTGAAATACATATTACTCAAGGGACTCAAGACTTTTAAAAAGACTCAGAGGCTATTTTTGTTTCAAAATGGTGGCATGACTTCTTAATCCTTCATTTGAAAATGAAAACTCCTTGTTAAGATGGAAATAAGAAGTCCAGAGAGAGGAGAGATACAAAGTGCATGACCGAGGTGTAAATAACCTAAAAGGCTGTGAGGGCCATGGGTGACATCTGTGGGAAGATCCTGGTGGAAAAGGGTGTGTTGCTTGGCACCGCAGAAATGCAGGTCACAGGAGCAGGAGAGGTTCAGAGTCCAGGGTAAGCAACACAGCTGAAAAAATGGAGGCTGTGCGGCACTAAATATTATAGTTGTGGGCCCGAGCCCCCAAGCCCAGTGTGGCAGATGAGGATGGGCCCCACACCAATGAGAGGACACCACCTCAATGGACGCAAGGACCCGGGGACTCCCAGGGACTCGAGGCCAGATTAAGCACACTTGTGCACTGGCAGGACCTTGAGCTGCTTCTCTAAGGAACTCTACAGATCAGAGATGGGATCCTGGACACGCACTCAGGAGGAATTGTCCTTTGGAAGAAACCGTGGCTATGGCAAGGCGTGGTCTTGTGGGTGGTGTTGCGGGGCTATCTACGCAAGACAGCAGATGCAATTTGGAGAAAGTAAACTGTGGGAGCCTAAGATTTCACACAGCGTATGTGTTGTCAACAGCTCCCACCTTCACATTCTGAAACCCCAATCAATTCTCAGGAACTACTTTTTTTTTTTTTTTTTTTGAGACAGGGTCTCGCTTTGTAGTTCAGGCTTGCTCTGAGCTCACTATGGAGCCTAGGCAAGCCTCGAACTCAGCAATCCTCCTGTCTCTGCCTCCCCAGTGCTGGGATTACAGGCGTGAGCCACCATGCCTGGCTAGGAACTCCCTTTTAAGTGTTAATAGGCTGCTGAGCTTCTAACATGAAAAGCCAGAGGCCTCTATAATCAAACAGAAGAAAGAAGACATGCAGGAAAACCAAATATTCAAAGGACATTTGAAGAGAACTTCACAGGAGCCAGCACAATTTTCAGGAGAATTGAATGAAGCTATTGCAGTCCTAAAATAAAAATCAAATGCTCTTAAAATAAGGTAAAAAAATAAAAGCTTTGGAAATTAAATATATACTTGAAGTAAAAATCTCAAACAGTTTGAAGAAAAATCAAGGGAGTCTCCCCAAAGTAGAATGAACAAGAAAAGTTAGAAAAGGGGAAAGGAGATAGGTATAGTGGAACAGGCCTGTAAGCCCTGTACTCAGGAAGGATGAGGTATGTGGATTCCAAGTTCAGGATCAACCTCTACAACTTAGTGACTTAGCATAACCCTGCCAATAAAAAACGGGAAGTAAATGATGATAAAAATACAAAGGTATTCAATATTCAAGAAATAAAAGTTGTAGGCTTTTCTGGTAAAAGAACAAAAGATACTGAAGGACAGAAGTTTTACAAAATAATATTAAAACATCAGAAAAACCCAGATATCTAGAACCTAATTATCAGTCCTAAAAAAAAAAAATCCTCTGTAAATTAGGTCACTGTACAATTTCAGAACATCAGGATTAGAAAGTTTTAAAATGCTTCTGTGAAGAAAAACACACAAATATAGGCTGTGTATAGCAGTCAACATGGTACTGTGTTTAAGAGCAGAACTGATGTCACAACTGAGGAAATTGATATTTTTTAAATTAAAAATGATTACTAAATTACAGTTTTGTGCTCAGACAACCCTTCAAGCACAAAGACAGGGTGAAAACACTTGCAAACATGCAGGGATTAAAAACATAGACCTCACAGGCCTTTTCACCTTGGAGGCTCTGGGGATGTGTCTAGATAGTACAGAGAAACAGAAAGTGTGCCCTATCCAGCTAAAGAAGAGATCCCAGCCAGAAGCGTGACCGAGGGCAGTTCCAGTGCTATGCTGATGAGAGGACACAGCCTAGAGTGAAGAGGCCCAGAACTAACCCTAGGAACAGAAGCCCAGAAAGGAGGTTCCTAGTTTACCTGTGAAATATTACTCAGAGTCACACAGAAAGGCTTGAATACTTGTGGGGAAAAATCGACTCTGGGTACATTAGGAAATAAGGCAAAAGACAAAAAAGGTCACTAATTCATCCTCCAAAAAGATGTTTTCTATCAGGTGTGAGACATAGGTGCAGAACACTAGACACAACTGTCAGAAGATTAACTTACAATAAGCCAGGCACGGCGGGTGCACGCATAATGCAGCACTCTGGGAGGTTTACAGGAACGAAGATTACAAATTCCACCCCAGTCTGTGCACCTACAAAACTTAGCAAGACCCTATTTCATATAAAAAGAGGGATGGAGATAAGTAAGTTAATTACAAATATTCTAAATATTATGCCATATTTTGGGGGCATGTTATTAGGCACTTTAAGGAGAAAATTAAAAAAGTATAAGACATGACTACAGTTTTTGTATAAGGTTCAGATTAACTTTTTCAGATTTAAAACTTTATAAAGATACACTCAGATGGGTGGTTGGAGCCTGGGATGTGAATATTAACCAACAGTCACTGGGTTTTTGTCTTCTGAGGAACTCTCCCAGATTTCTCCGGCTCGCAGGAAAACACATCAAAGGCATTCCTGCGCTGTCCTGTCAGGAGACAATTCCAGGTCATCTACTGTGAACAAAGGAGACCGGTAAGCCTCTGGCTTCAGCTCAGATGGCACCTCCTCAGGGCAGCACACTATCCCCACTCTCCTATTACAGTGATGACTTTTCCGTATAAATGCCACTGACTGATACCATCTAGGTTAATGATCTGCCTCCTGCCCTAGTATGTCAGCGAGCTCAGAAGGGAGAGCCAGTGTCTGTCTGTACCTCCCCTGTAGCTCCTTTACAATATTGTAAGTGACTGCATGAACACAACTAGATGTATGTTTTTCTCTTAATGTCTGTTACAGTTGGATGTCTCCTCCAAAGCCTGAGGTAGTCACAGGTGGGGCTGATCACAGGTGGCTGGATCTAGACTGTGTGTTACTGGGATTGTGTAACGCTGGGGTTGAGGGTTCTCCACCCTAGGTGTGGGTAGTATTATGCAGTAGGTTTAAAGCTTGGATAGACTATAAAAGCACAGAAAGGAGGCTTCTTTTTTTGCTACAAAAACCTTTCCTCCTTTATGTTTGGGTGTTGGAAATTTGGTCTGAGCAATGAGAAATGTAACCAAGACAAGATCCTAGAAGCACACTCTCAGTGAACTTCCCTGAAATCAATGCTTTTCACAGTAGTATGTGAATCTCTACTGCATAGTTCGCCCCTCCCTGAGGGTTGTCTGGCCAAAGATGTTGGGGTCCTCTGGAGAATAAATTCCAGCCCACCCCACCCACAGGGTTTGCTTGACAGCTGTCTAGCCCATGTAGAGTCTTCTTGTTTCTTCATCTTGGAAATTTCATGTCTCCCAGGAAAATGTACTTAAAAAGTGAGCTGCTTCATATCACAGCTCTTGGATAATAATCAAAGCCCTGATAATGAGGTTGGAGGCTTCACCCTTGGCGCTCACCCACTGCATGGGAAAGGCAGCCACTTCTGGGATGAGATCCAGTAATCTGCACAATGATATTCTCATAGAAAAATAATCACAGAGAAGGATGTGCATTTGTTGAAACAGCACAGGACTATACTGAGGGCCTCTTCCTGAAATTTCTCTTGATAGATAATGGGTATTAGTGGAGTTCTTTTATTCCTACATCCCCCATTACTTTTGGCTATCACAGAGTCTACATGATAATTCAGACAAGAAAACCTAGATGAGGAAAATGAAAAAGTGACACATAAAGGCAAATTTCTCAAACCGGTCTCAGTTAAAAAAAAAAAAAAAAGATGTGTCATTAACAGGGCATCTGATCTAATAAAACTTTTATGAGCTAATCTCACTGGGCTATCCTAAACACTTTGTTCAAATGCCTTTTACCACTGAGTCGTTCTACTTAGAAGCCACATGCCCTTGTATAAGATGTCCTTGGAGTCACTGAGTCAAGGACTCATACCTTCGATGGTGAGGGCTTCACTGATGTTTTCAGACCTATTTTAAAGGTTGACTCAAAGTAGGAACCTTAGGGCAGAGACCTTGGCTACCCTGGGCTGTGCTGTCCCCAAAGCAATTTACTTATCTAAACTTAAGACTGATTTCCTTAACAGTCAAGTTACAATCACAACTGGCCTTACTGGGTTGGGAAGGACTAAACTGAGGTAAGGGCCATAAAAATGTACTCAACACGGTGCTAGTGTACTGAGCACCACAGGGTCAGAGCAACCACAGCAGTCCCAGCTCTCTCCACAGGCCAGCCCAGGCCAGCCTGCAGTGCTGCCAGTTCATCAGTGTCTGAAGTAGGGTACTGGGAAATACTAACACTGTCAATATGGTTTGCAGACTTTCTAGGGCAATTTCAGTAGGACTATAAGATCGTAAGAAAAGCTAAACAAGGCAATTTTGCAAAATCTCCCCAATGAGAAACACATTGTTTGGAGTTTTGAGTATTCTTTCACAACTATGGCACTGATGGCAAACATTTTAGAGCTTTCATGACAACAAATAGCCTGGTGAGACTCGCGTGCCATAGGTTCTCCATCACTGGTGTACAGTCTTAGTGTTTGTGTCCTGAATTCATATATGGAAACCTAACTTCAACATAATGATACTAACAGGTGGGAGCCAAAGGACATGATTTGATCATGAGGGGTCAATCTTTATAGAGGAACCAGTGGCCTTACAAAAGAGGCTTAAGAGAGGATGTCTGCTCTTTACACCTAGAAACAAGCAAGGGACTTTAAGGTCTTTCTGCCTCTTTTATTTTACCCAGATTAATTAGGGTGGGTAGCACTCACACATTTATTCCTAGTGCCCTTGAGCCTAGAACTGCACCATGAATCAGTTCCAGTGTCACACACTCTAGATTCAACCATCTCCAAGAAAAGACTACATGAGGATTTAGAGGGACATCTAAATACAAGCCAGGGCATTACTGTCCAAGTTCTTCAGAAAAATAATGATATTAATTCTGAGTGTTTCAAGTAATATATAAAAATGGTATCTGTAGGTGATGTTGAAGTGAGAATCTAAGATTGAGACTGTAGGGCTAGAAGCACAAATATGGTTGAGTAGTTTTCTAAATGTATCATCATGGGTATTGTTAGTTGTTTTAGGGTGGCAAAAGGGAATAGTTTTCTTTAGCTGTACCAAACCAACATCTAAAGTAATATTCATAAAAATGAGGAAATTTTCAAATAATGCTTTTAGAGTTTCAGGAGAATTTTTTATTTTTAATGCAAATGTGGTGTAGATATCAAGCACTGAGGATGCTACCAAGATATGCTTTTAACCTAAAAAGACTGATGTGATGAGCAAAACCATTCCCCTCAGTACAGCCTCTAGAAGCATCTCAGCTTCTGGTACCTCTGCTGCAGATGTAGTCTCCAGAAGTCTCCGCATGGAAGTAATAACCAGTGACGATGCTTTCTGTCTAAGCCACCTGATCAAACTTCCTGCAATTAATCTGCTGGTCAGTACCCTGAACTCACAATTGGTCATAACTCCCAAGAAGATGATCAGTATCCTCTGGGAAGAGTTGGAAAACTGGGAGTCCTGGGAGGTGACTTGTTCCATTCTCATGGCCAGTGTATGTGCAGAGTTTTCTGATCCTCTTTTTTGTGCTTTTTAGAATACCAAAAACAAGTTTTACTTGCAGGACCTGTTACAATATTCCAAATACAACAGTGACCAATGGGGTGTTTCTAGCCAAGAAGCTGGATTGGGGACAGTGGATTACAAATTATTGAGTAGACACATCAGGGGTAGGGAATAGGTTAAATACACACACCAGGATTCTTGCTAAAATCACATACTGAGGATAGAAATAAGAAATTTGGTGACATATGGAGGATGACTGCATCCTGAAGTAGGAGATTCTTTCTAAATTGAAGATTTTTACTACTACTTGGCATTTCTTTTCTTTCCTTTTCTTTTTTTGCTTTTTGAGGCACAGTGTTTTTGAGGTAGGGTCTCATGACGCAGTCCGGGCTGGTCTTGAACTCACTACATACCTGAGGCTGGCCTCAAACTTGCAGTGAACCTCTTGTTTCAGCCTCACCAGGGGCGGGATTACAAGTATGTGCCACCACACCTGGCTTATAACTGAACATTTAAGGATCATAAGTAGGGGATTAAGGCTGACCCTTCCTAGATCTTAAAACTTGACCAATGCTTCTTGGCTTTATCAATTTACCTTGCTGATCAGTGGGGAATGGTATTTTGGGAACAGAATGTATTCATTCATCAAATGTATTAAAATAATGTTATGAAACAGGGTTGAGAGAAGTTGAAAGAACAAACTGAAGTAGATCCTTTGGTATTACAGAGATGGCATTATCATTGAAGACAATGAAATTGCATAAACATTTAAAAAAACTTAAAGCTAATGATATTTATGTACCTAAGATCTATCTTTTCCATGTGCTAAGAACTTACTTTACAATCTAATAATTTTTGGAAGCCAAGAGTTTTTCAAAGCAAGGTGGCACTGTGGTATGTGGTGCTGATTGCTGGTGGGTGTGAGTCACCACACCCAGCATTGTTGTATATGGTTACCGGGGATCAAACTCAGGAACTTGCGCTTGCGAGGCAGGCACCAGAACCACTGAGCTAAATCTCCAGCCTGATAGTTTTTGTTTAAATTTTAAAACAATGCTGCCCTGCAGTTTCAAATAAATTTTAAATATATTTAATCTCTTTTGTATAAACTATATTTAATCTCTTTTAGCTTTCATAAAGAAGTAAACAGAGATGTATGCTTCTATTTTATTAGGTTTAATGCAGATTAAGGAAATTACAGAAATGCCTTCTTGTTATAAAGACAGACCATGTTTATTAATATACATATTCAGTAGGTACATACTACATAATGCTTACATAATGATAAAATAACATTCCAACGGTGTTACTGTATGCCAGAGTATTATAAATTGTTTAACAAATATTAACATGTTAATTCCCATGGTGATTCTGAGGGAGGGGTTAGTACTATGCTTCATTTTACAAAGGAAGCAACTGAGGCCCTAAGATGTTGGGTTGCTCAATAATTTGCCCAAGTATATTTTGCTCTTAGATAAAAGGGGAGTTAGTATTGGAACAATGAAAGCTGGCTCCATTACTGATATTTTTCATGCAAAAGAAATCAAGGTGCAGAGTTAAGGCCTCCCCCAAACTTGGCACCCCATCTTGGCATCTGGTCTTTGGCTCTGGGCAGTTTTCTCCTAAGTCTTCTCTGGCTTTTTCTTGAAACTGACTCACAGATTATCCCTGGAGAGTAAGGACCTTGTTCTTTTATCTCCTTCCAATGGCCACCAAGAAAGCACCACACTGCATCTTGCCCAGCCTTTCTTGAGCAGCTCATTTACTTTCTACTTCATCAGACTTAAAACTGTATCATTTCGATTCCCTCATGTGTTGACCTGACACTATCTGCCCATCTGCACTCTCAGTCTGCTTAAAGGGTTCGGGACAGAGTCATATAAAAATGCTCTAAGACAGAGCCACACAACAGACTCTGCTTTCAGTCATCCAAGAGACCCTGAGAGACGCACGTTGTCTGCAGTTCTCCTTTGCTTTGCTTTAGGTCTGAAGGAAGCAGTGAACCTTACAAACTTGGAAACCGCCTCCAATGCTGTGTGCCTCTCATTAAGTAGAAATTTGTGAGTTTTCAGTTAACAAGATATTCCTAACACTACAATTTTCTCTGTTCTCCAGACTCCAAAATTGAGAGCTGTAAGCCTGAAATGAAAAACACTTTGTACAGGAACAAATAATTTCTTTTTCTTATCTCTGAGATGTTAAATGCTCATTCACTCATAATCTCTGGATTTATTATCATAATATCTAAATTTTGTGCCCCACAAGACTCCCACAGCATTCAAGCTACTTTATTCCATCAACAGACTATAAAACTATTACATGTATTACAGAATACTTCTAGCCTCCATATTTACATGTTAAATTGACCATTTCCTTCTATATTCAGGCACTGTTCTGTATGCTAACAGGGAAGGTCTCACACACACAAAATAAGACCTGCGATTCAAGTTCCAAAGGAGTCCGAGTTACAAAGGAGGAAAAGGAGTAATTAATTACAGAGATACTGCGAAGAGACAAGTACAGGGCTGGAGACAGGGAAGCAGGTATGAGGGCTCATGAACAGAATCCCGTGTATACTGTGAGGACTATAGCTGGCTCCATGTAGAGCAGCTGTAGACAAGGCTGGGCTTAATGAAATGGGGCTGGTGGACTCTTTAAATGCTATGTTGAGAACTGGCTTCAGGGGTCCTGAAAACAAGCAAGGGCCAGTTAACAACAGGCTAATGCAGTGGACCAAGGAGTCTGGGCTGTGAAGGCAGTGGTGAGGTGATGGATCTCTCAGCTACATGAATCAGCCCTAGAGATATGAAAGGTGGACTCAACTGGACCATCACATGCATTAATTTATTTCCTGTTTCCCCTACCAGTACTGCAGTTCTGTTGAACAGCCTTGATCTCTTCTGTTCATTGCACTCCTAGGGCTTAACAAAATATGTAGATACAGAGAATTTACAAATACTGGCTAAAAAAATGAACAAGCCCGCCTTAGTTCAAAGTGTTCCCAAGTGGCTGAACTAAGGACCCCTGTCCAGGCCTTTCTGACCACCAAGCCTCAGTTCATAATCACTGTTATTTTTGCCTCTGTTAAAATTATTATTATTATTTTTGTGGTACTGGGGATCGAACTCAGGCCCTTGTGTGTCCAAGGCTGGCATGGTACCACTTGAGCTAAATCCCCAGCCCTTGTTAAAATTACTTTTTATCAAGAATAATATTTTTGTACCATCTAGGTTATCCTCACTGTGAGGTACTGAACACTTAGGTAAAGCACTCTGCACTGAGTAGTCTGATGGTACTGATGCAGAAGGGGACTTCCTTTTGTTGCTCTCAAGAAAATGGAAGTGAACCAGGAAAGTAGTCTTTAAGGAACTGGACAGGAGAGGGCATGAAGGTGAGCAATGGAGTATTTTAGAAAGCAGTGCTCATCAGTATGAGTCACAGATTCTGAGCAAAGTGTGTTGTCTAGAGTTTATGGTGATGTAATTACAAACTCAAAACAACAACAACAACACAACCACTTTCTGACAGAGACTAAATACAGAGGTGTTGTAGAGGCTGGTTCCAAAGGAAGCATCTCCTATGCTGTCATTTCAGAACAACACAGCAAGGGCTTGGATATCACCTCCACCTCCATGAAACCAGGTAAAAGTTCTTTTGCAGTTAATCAAACTCTGCATCTCAGTTTCCTCATCTATAACAGATAAAGTGTCACTCATGTGCTAGGCTTATAAAGTAAGGATTAAATGACTCAGCACTCATGCAAGCATTCAGAACAATGTCTGGCTCATACTGACAGTTTGCCTTTTCTAACTTCGCCTAATCCTTTAGTGTCTCATTTCTGTGCCAGTAAACACAGTATTCTCTCATTAGTCGTATGCAGCTTAAGTCCACAAATGTTAAATGAAAAATTCTAGACATAAATGTTCCTAAGTAACTTTTATTAGTGTATAATGTTCTAATTACTCCATTATAATATTAGTTACTGCTGTGATCTCTTATTGTGCCAAATTTCTAAATTAAATTTTACCACAGGTATGTATCATGTAGGACAATATATAACATATGCAATGTTCAGTGCCACCTGTGGGTTCAGGGATCCACTGGGGTATTCAGAATGTATGTCATGGAGAAGAGGGAGTTTTAACATCTGTCTACAAAGCCTCCTCAACCTCTTTGGTCATGGAGTAAAGAAAATGGGTGTTTGGGTCCAGTAGAAGCCTTGTGTCACATCCCCAAATTCAAGAGATGAACTTGGAGTAGGTCATCAAGAACACAAAGGTAAGAAGCCAGCTGTGGTGATGAAAGCTACATGCTTGGGATAAATACCCTCGGGAAGGCCAACTCATATGTTTGCATGTTGTATGTTTTAAAGAGAATTCTGAGACTTTGTAGATATACATAATTTGTTCTTGTATCATTACCATTAAAAAGGTTATATAGTATAACTGTTTGATTTTTAAAGAATAGTATGAATGGATTCTAGATACAATTCTCTCAGATTAATACAACCGTCCTAGTAGTCAAAGGGCAAGTCACAGGTGGACTCTGTCAGGATATTTTACTTTTTTTTTTGAGACGGGGTCTCGCTTTGTAGGTCAGGCTAGCCTGGAACTCAGCAATCCTCCTGCCTCTGCCTCCCGAGTGCTGGGATGACAGGCATGAGCCACCACGCCCAGCACTGTGGTATGTGGTACTGATTGATGATGGATGTGAGTCACCATGCCTGAGTACTATTGTATGTGGTTACCAGGGATGAGACCAGGGACCTTGTGCTTGCTAGGCAGGCACCAGAACCACTGAGCTAAATCTCTGGCCCAGGATATTTTATTTTTGTGTCACATCACAACACTAAGATAGGAAAACAGAGGTTCTCTCTGCAAATATTAGCCTTTGAGTTATTAGTGAGTCTTTCATTAAAGACACAAAGGTTACCTAAAGCAAACTTTTTTTTTTTTTGAGACAGGGTCTCGCTTTGTATTTCGTGCTGGCCCTCAGCTCACTATGTAGCCCAGGCAAGCCTCAAACTCAGCAATCCTCCTGTCTTTGCCTCCCGAGTGCTGGGATTACAGGCGTGAGCCACCATGCCCGGCACTGTGGTATGTGGTATTGATTGCTGGTGGGCGTGAGTCTCCACGTCCAGCATTGTATGTGGTTACCAGGATGGAACTCAGGACCTTGCGCTTGTGAGGCAGGCGCGGGAACCACTGAATCTCCGGCTCTAAAGCAAACTTTTTTAAAGTGTGCAGATAACACTAATAATGGTGTAGTTGTGTTACTTTAAAATACAGAATGCCAAAAATGCAAGGACAAGGGCTCTGAGGGACATGGTACGGCACTGAGAAGTCACTTATATTGTCCTTTGACACTATCCTGTTTCTGTTTTTGAAGTTATAGCTAACACACAAATCTAAAACATTTACAGATATGACACAGAAAGTACTGTTTGAGATCTGTAGCAAATAGCTGCCTCTTTATTAATGAGATCTGCTCACTTCTTTTGAGCTGTGTTCAGCTAAAATTCATGGGTTGAAACCTAACTGTGTCAGTTACTTTTCTCTCGCTGCTGAGAAGAAATACCTGACACCAAAGTTAGAAGGGAACGGGCTTATTTGGTCTACAGTTCATGGAGGATTCAGTTCATAATCGGCTGGCTCCAAGGCAGGGATGGCACAGGCATCACAAAGGAGAAACGACATGGTGCACGCAAAGCAGCAAAGGTGACAAGAGAATTTAGAAGCATTGTTCTGCCCCTCTTATCTTATTCAGACCACTGGGATTAGGGCGGTGCCACACTAATCACTCATGTGTGGTGGTTTGGTAATCACAGGACTTTTACCTAAGCCTCACACATTCCAGACTCAAGTATCTCTGAGAAAGAAAGTCCCATCTCATCTGTATGAGACATCTAAACACACACCATGACACCAATCAACAATGCAATGCTATTGAAAGGTGGGGCCTTCAGGAGGTGAATGGGTCACAAGATTTCTACCCTTATGAGAGCAGTGTACTTATGAGGAGCCGAGGAGATGAGAATTCTTTCCTTCTACATTGCGAAGATCCAGGAAAATTATGTCCATTTATGAACCAGGAAATGGGCCCTTACCAGATAGCTGCCAGCACTGTAAGGAATACATTTCTGTTGTTGAAGCTACTCAGACTATGGTATTCTGTTACAGGACTAAGGCACTTATTTTGCCTAAAAATTTTAAAGATCCCTCAAAACTATAAAGGATTGCTGCTGACAACACAGTGTTGAAATTACTCCTGTGGTTAACAGCAGCCCACATTCTCTGCATTCACCTGGGACAAGACGGGATCAGTCTGGGGCGCATGCCTCTGAGGTTCAGCCATAGACCCACTGGGAAGGCCCAGGGACTCGGCCTGGGGTCCTCAGCACACCCCGAGATGTGTGAAGTTTATCTGCACTTGTGTGAAGTTTAGCTGTGGGATTAGATGGGATTGTGTATAATGCTCAGGTACAGATTGTGGAACTTGGATTTTGGATATCTTACTTTACACAAAAGTCACAGTCAAAATTTTTCAAACAAAAATGGGCTGGGTGGGCTGGATATGTGACTCAGCGATGGGTGCTTGCCTAGCATCACAAGGATACTAATTTTAAATTGACTGTGGCTATAATTTTAAACTGTGCCAAAAACTCAAACAAAATTATGTTTTTAGGGAGTGAACTCTTGTCTTGAAGTATAAATAATCTACAGTATGAATATCCATGGGTGAATTTATTTCACTTATGTCAGTTAAATAAGACATGGAAAGTCTAACACTAACTAAAGGTTCAGAAAATGGGCAGAATGGCACAGAATTTGTACTTTAGTTGCCTACTGTTATCCCAGAGCAAGGGGCTGGTGTGTACTTGGGGGTGGATCCAGACAACAGAAGCTTAGCTTCTTATACTCACTCATTATATATTTAAGGACTCAAACAGGTTAAATTACCATTTCTGATAGAATCTTTAAAAAAGAAGTTTATATACAATTGGCTCTGTGTATCCAGAGTCAAACAACTGCAGAGAAAATATTTGGGGGGGGACAACCTTGTCTGTACTAAATACTGTATTTTTTCATTTGCTAAAAATAGTTTAATAACTATTTACATAGTATTTGCACTGTATTATGTGCATAAGTCATCTGTCAATGACAAAGTATATGAGAGGATGCATGTAGGTTATTTATAGACATGACCACACTATATTGTATAAAGGATTTGAAAATCTATAGATTCTGGTATTTGATGGAATTCTGGAACCAGTTTCCCTTAAAAGTAGTTGGATACCTCTTCTATTCATTGATGATTCCTGGCCATTATGTTAGTTACTACAAAGACAGTACAGATGTCTATTTTAGATTGCTAGTCAGCTTTTTAGCTGTTACCTCCCATTATTCCATGTCTGGAAGTCCTTGATCCTTCTGTTATTTCTACTTCTAATCTACTTTATAATTCCTATTTCTAATTTATCAAGTTCAGAAACTACACAAATTTTAAATTCATATTAAATATAAGCGAGTGATAAGTTAGTAAGAGAAAATCAGGAATGAAGAACAAACATATTTCTGTACTGTAATAGGGAGAGTCATTTTTCTCAACTCAGAATTATTTTTTAAATTTGTAATAGAGTTGGGGCTACTGCAACATTAATGTGTATATTTATAAGGTTGTTTTATGTCTGCAAGAAGAGATACAGACTTATAAATACAAAACATAAAATTATTTTTACAAAGATTAATTTGTTCATTTAAATGTCTAATATTTTCCTAATGGAATTTATAAATTGCTATAATCAAGTAACAATAGCCAATCAATTTTATAGAATTGCAAATAATGTTATATTCACAAGAGTAAAGTTCTAAAGTGACACTGAGAAAGTCTTATGTTTTACCTATTACAATTTACAATCTATTCTCCCATAGCATCTTTTTTTACCCCAACAACAGGGATTGAGTTCATGACCTTGTGCTTTCGAGGAAGGCACAGTGCCACTGAGCTAAGTCCTGGGCCCTGCAAAAAGAAGGTAATCCTTTACATATTATATTTACATTATTTGAGAAATAATGACCATCATTGCTGTTTCTTTTATGTTTCTCCTTAAAGTATCTGATACAATTTAACAGTGTTGTTCAAAGAACAAATTAAATGTCTAACATAATTATCTTTCTGAGGAAACTTTTTCAAAAATTGGGAAAAAATTGGTTATTTTTAAATCTAATTTTCTATACCACATTGATCTGTGTTTGAAAGAAAAAGGAAGTGCAAGACCAACCACTAATACATAAAATAAGTGATTTTTTCAAAATAAAAAGCACCCTCAATTAAGGGTGGTAAATCTCAGATAGAAAGTATATGTTCTGCTAGTCCCATTGCACAATGTGGTAAATATAGCTAATACTAGAATGTTGTACATTTTGAAACTGCTAGCAAGTAAATTTCAAATGTTTCACTACAAGAATGTTAAGTATTTGAGATAACAGGTATGTTAACTGATTAAATTAGTCCGTGTGTATTTATAAATTATAATATTACTTTTTACCCCATAAATTTTATAGTTATAAAGTATCAATTTAAAGAAATTATATCAAAAATGCTACCAGGTGAAATATTCTTCATGTGATTGTTACTTTTACTTAAATCTGAATTAAATGTTCAACATCCCTAAATCAGAGTAACACTTATTTAAAATTTCAAGTATGATTGTAATACATATGCCTTCTGAACCATGTTAGGAAAAATTTAAATTTTAATAATCTTAGTTTTTCCTTTTCCTTTGTACAATTTAAAATATATATTAACGTCATCAGTGAACTCCTTTCTGTACAAACACAGAGTTCTTTCTTCTTTCTTTAACCAGGGTATTTACTGATACTTCCTGTTTGGGGCAAGTTAGTCTAATAGAATCATCTGCCTTAGAGGGTTTCTTGAACAAATAATTCTGAACAGCTCAAATACTTTTCTAAAAGGATATTACATAGAAGACAGAGTCTCATTAGCACCAAATCACAGGCTGTTTCTTTGGACGGAGCTCTCTGGTCTTTGCAGTAGCCCATCCCTTGATTCTGAGGGCGTTCTGTTCTCTGTGCTGATTGTGGGCAGTAATGGGAGAGAAGAACCGTCACAGGAGACAGAGGGCACGACGTTCTGAATTTTCCATTTGGCCCCATCCCAGAGCCACTTACTGCAGCCTCTGAGAAACTCAACTGAATAAGTCACAGTAAATTGCCCCTTCAGGCTCAACTATCCCACAGTGTGTTAGCTGTACAGAAAGGCAGGTTAATGATGCAAAGGCAGAGGGATGTTATTTAGTTTGAGGGTCAAAACCGCAGTGGGCTGGCAGCTCAGGCAACACTACAACTTTCCCTGTTTCTGATGGTATGACACTGCCTGCTGGGTCCCCGTTAGTGTCCTGGGAACACTGTTACTGTCCGGGACTCCTGAACTCATTTCTCTGTCCATCTTCCTTTAACTGCAGTAGTGACTGCACAGCTAGGGGAGTATGAGCTGCCCCACAGGCCACAAGCTCTCCTGCCAGCAAGGCGCCAGTGTATGATGAACGCTGGACAGAATGAAACGATCTCAGTGCCCTTACTAGAAATAGATTCTGTGCCTCTCTTTAAAACCAACAAGTAAATTGAGCCCCAAGCCTCCTAAGTCCTTAAGAGAACTCTTCACTTAGAATTTTACTATGACTAAATTTGTCAAGCAAAAAATGATTCCGAAAGTGTTGTGTTAAATATGTCAAATGGAATTTCAGTCTTTTTATTTTGTTTGTTTGTTTGCTTATTTATTTATTTATTTATTTATTTATTTATTTATTTATTTATTTATTTATTGAGACAGGGTTTCACTTTGCAGTTCAGGCTGGCCCTGAGCTCACTATGTAGCCCAGGCAAGCCTCGAACTCAGCAGTCCTCCTGCTTCTGCCTCCTAGGTGCTGGGATATTTGATTTTGTTATTTTAGATAGGGCCTGGCTATATAATTCAGGCTGGCCTTGAACTTTCCTTCCTATATTCTTCTTCTGTAACTACTTGGTAACCGATTCAAACTTCTACTCACTCATTTATTTTTTCCTCTCCCTTGTTGGAGGGCTGGGGATCAAGGCTGGAACTGGATGTCTAGGGAAGATGGATGTGATAAACAGTTAAGGCACAGAGGGGTTCATAGTCTAGCGAGGGAAATAACAATGATGCAACGTGTGAAATACTGGAAAACAGATTAATAAATGAGATAGTGTTTTAATCTAAAATTCACTGTTTATTATACCCAAAGCCCAAGAAAAGTCAATTCAAGTTCCATCCTATTAGGGTTTGCAAAACAGCTGAACAGGGTTTCTGGGAGGACTGACCTACCTGTCAAGTGCCCTGTGTGTGGCGGGCACTAAGATATTAAGAATGACTTACTTCCAGAATCCAGGTGAAGAAGTGGTAAAGTTCTCGGGTATGGTGGGAAAAATGTGTCAATATTTTAACAGCAGCTTACTAAGTGGTGAAGTGGGGTAAGGGAAAGGCACGCTGGAAAGACGGAAAGGGCTAAGCCAACAATGGACAACCTTGGAGAGTTTTCAGTGATAAAAATAGACCATAGCAGCCCGTGTGCTACAGGCTCCCAGGCTGAGAGGCTGGAGCCCTGACATCCAGCGCACTGGAGTAGCAGATAGCAGACCTGGAGGCCCTCAGGGGCTGCTCTGTGACCCAGGGTGGGAGCAACGGCAGTCCTGCTGCAGGCACTGTTCTGAGCATGACAGCAAGCCCCACAAGGATTCAAGCCCAACAGCAGCCTCCGCGTGTTTGGGCCAGGTCTGAGGTTAAAGCCTGCTGGGAAATGACATCAGCTGCCCTTCCGTGCAGCTAACCCACCCGAAGGTCTCACTAGTGCTGGTTCAGCTCTTATACCCCCTCCTTTTTCCTATTTTTGAAACTGCCCTTGATAACAGATCAAAGTACAAACAACCCAGGTTTGGGAACTAGCGAAGGATCTTCAAAGTTAGCATTTCTGATTCTTCTTTCCTCTCACTTGCATTTTTTTGTTATTCAATCATTCCCCACAGTTATCTTCCCCCAGACTCGGACCCCAATGTTACAGGGTTTTTGTTTTGTTCTGTTTTTTGTGTTTTTTGAGATAGGGTCTCGCTTTGTAGTTCAGGCTGGCCCTGAGCTCACTATGTAGCCCAGGCAAACCTGGAACTCTGCAATCCTCCTGCTTCTGCCTCTGCCTCCTGAGTGCTAGGATTACAGGCATGAGCCACCAAGCCTGACATCTGTGGTATGTGGTACTGACTGCCAGTGGGTGTGGGCCACCATGCCCCATATTGTTGCATGTGGTTACAGGGATTGAACCAGGAACCTTACACTTGCTAGGCAGGTGCTGGAACCACTGAGCTAAATCTCCAGCCCCAGGGTTTGTTTTTTTTTTTTTTGGTTGTAGTTAAGTTAATGGATATGATGAACTACCTTACATGAAAAATTATGTACAAGCTCATGAATACAAAGAGGACTGGACTCTCAAACAATGAAATCATCTGACTTCTTTGTGTCCCTGACAGCCTAGGCTACCACCGTAACAAGCTGGCAGAGGCAGTGCCAAAACTCCAAATTCCCACTCTGAGACTTCTCTGAGTTGTGTTCCAGTCAGCAGCATTCCCTGCACAGGATTAAACCGACCTATAAAAGCACAAACATTCCCCAAACAAAGCTTTTCATTACTGTACGTAACCAAGCATGCTGTTGGTATGAGGCCCTTGGAGCACAGCGTAACAATGTGGTCTCCACTGTGGGCATGCTGGGGGTGCTAGCCAGAGTCACTCAGGTTGTAATCGAGGTTCCTTTCTCTCACACAGACCATAGGAAATGATCTGATGCATTGAAAATAACCCAGAGGCTCTTTTATTATTCATTATACTAACATCTTTCAAAACCAACCAATTTTGAGGTTTTGGATTATAGGTTTATATTACAAGGCTGAGTGATACAAAACAAGTTTTAATTATTTTAGACTTTTTAAAAATCGAAACACTCTGCACTCATATTACAAAATACATCATGAATCTCAAATCCTGTGACTGAAACTAGCAAACAAGACTGTTTTTCATCTCCTAAGAGATAAGGACTATCACTAAAACTTGTTTTAAATAATGTAGCAATTTGGTTATTGGCCTATGCAGCATACTAGTGAAAGCTTTATAAAATGAAAAAAGAAAAGAAATATGATTCTTTTGATGGTTTGTTTGTTTATTTATTTATTTATGTTTTTGAGACAGGGCCTCACTTTGTAGTTCAGGCTGGCCCTGAGCTCACTATGTAGCCCAGGTAAGCCTTGAACTCAGCAATCCTCCTGCCTCTGCCTCCCGAGTGCTGGAATTACAGGCGTGAGCCACCACGCCCGGCCTGGATGGTTAATTTTTGAAAAGTAAAAGTAAGAAACCTTAGGTGAAGTAAGTCCTGGAAACAAGGCACAAATGGCTAGAACTGGGCCGCTGTGACTGTAGGCCCTACACTCATGGATGCAACTGACTTAGACCAAATTGAGGGGCTGTGGAGTGTGTGCTGGGGGGTTGTCCCCTGAACAAGCACATTTTCTTCTGGTCATCACTCCCTAAACAACCAGAACAATTATTTACACAGCATCACACATTATGAGTTATCTAAAGATAATGTAAAGTGTATAGGAGCATATATGCAAAAACTACAACTCCTAATTAATTTTGCAACAATACTAAATCCAAGTGGCACAATAACTTACCTTTTTTTTAATCACAGAGAGTCCCTGCTTTATAACATTACAGATAAAATAACTACATAATGCCATGCAATACATACTTAACCAAAAGTTAAGTTATGGCAACTGATAATTGCTTTGTGATATTTAAAATTTTTTTGTCAAAACCTCTAAAGTCTTATTTGCAGAATGAACATGGTACCTTAAAGCACAATAGATGAAAAATACACTGAAAAAGTTTTCTTTTTTACCTTTTGCAATGATGATTTTCCATCCTATTATAATAGCATATAATACAGGGTGAACTTGTTTCTTTGCTTTAGCCAATTCGTCCTCTCAAATTCTCTATCACATCTGGAGATACCTTCATCCCTTGTGACAACCTCATTTCTCATTTATGCTGATGTGTCCATTTCCTCAAAGTTCCATTTGCACATCTAGCTAGAAACAAGGTCTAGAAAAATGGCAGGATCTGTACCCTTACAGTCAGCCATTTAGTCTATATGTGCTTTAAATTTCACTTCCACTGTTATCATTTTCACCACAGTTCCAGCTTTGTTCAGCAATTTCCTCCTCTAAGTATCCAGTTTTATAATACTTCCCATGATTTAGCACCATAAGACAATTAGGCAAAAGAAACATCTCTCTTCCTGTCTGGTGAACTAAATTTCAGATGACCACAGGCTCACTCTGACCACGTGGGAAGGAGTGACATGACTGGTCACTGATGATGAGGAAGTATCTGCTGTTTCCTTGATGGAATGAAAAGCTAAAAGACTTATTCTTTGTGCAATCACAGTTAATCATAGTACAGTAACTGAAATTTGAACTGTGGTTTTGGGAAACTGATTAAACTGAAATAAGGTATGGTCACTGAAATTCATGCAAATTGGACTCATGTGACAAAGAGTAGTGATTAGTTGTAATTCAAATCCACTAGATGCTGTTCTAACTTGATTGGCTACAATAGATTATTTTTTATTTATGCTAAGACAACAAAATCCAAATTCCCAAGTTTTGCAAAAGCATTTAGAGTTGAAAGAGGAATCTGAATTTAGGGAAAATGGAAAAAAAAAATTGGAAAATGCTTTGACCATCATATTAAAATTGAAATTGGGCTAAAAGACAATATACGAAACTAATTACATTATATCTATTATTTCATTTGTCTGAAAGTGGTGCTTCCACAGCCAGACTTAAGGGTTAAGAAAAGTTTATTATCAAAGAGTTTATTTTCAAGTCTGACATGTTGACAGAGGTGTCTGCCTATAGAAATACATGCCATCTCTATATATCATCTTCATTGTCCCAAGGGTACAGACCTCTGCGCTTCTGTAAACAGCTCAACTGATTTGAAGAAATTTATCTTCCTTTCGATAAAAATGAATTTTGTTCTGCTTTGCAAATTAGTTAATTCAGTAAGTCTTTTCACAGGAAGTACTGTGATATAATATTTCACTGACACAGGTGACAGACTTTTCTAAAGTGTAGTGTGATTGTGTTACTTAAGCTTCATGATGGGCCTCTCCTATGGTTTTGAAGTTCCTAGTCTGAGTGACTCCATTTGGCAATGGCATAGCTACAATGAAGAGCCCTACATGTAAGACATGGAAGAAGAGCTGTGTAGCCCCTGGGAAACAGCGGGAGGGCAAAACTTGGAAGTGGACATGCTCCCACTGAAAACACATCAATGAGAAGACACACTGAGGCTGCTCAGGTAAAGGGGTATGAAGAAGAGCAAAGGCATGAAACTACCAAGCTCAGCTGCTGCATGTGATATATGCTATTTCAACCTTGGTGGAAATCAAGTTATTTACATAACAAACACAATAAACTTGATAGTACACAGCCCTCCCTCAAGTAAATTCTTTCCTATAATGTGTGGGAGATCTTTTTGTCTCTGTGACAAAATACCTGAGAGAAGCAACTTAAAGATTTATTTGGCTCATGGTTTCAGTCCATGGTTATGTGGCTCCACTGCTTTTGGGTCCATGGTGAGGTTAAAATGTCACCTAAGAAGACAGCAATGGAGAACAGCTGCTAACTTCATGACAGACAGGAAGCAGAGAGGGGAAAAAAATGAGAGGGAGGGCGTAGGAGCCAAATTTAGTCCCCAAGGCCACACCCTCAGGATTCGCTCCCTTCCCACTGCACCTCACCTGCATGCCCACCTTCCCAATAGCATCAAATTATGATCTCATCAGAGGACTCATTCTTCATTTGATCTTAGCCAAAAGGTAGAGAAGCGATAGAGGACTCATTCTTGATCCAATCACATCCCAAAGTGTGCCCACAGCCAAGTCTTTAACATAATGAGACTTGACAGGGACATTCTGGATCTCAGCATAACTCAGGAATCATCACCATTTAGGCTTAGAGTAGTTTACTACATTCAAGAGCAAAGTTTTCATATAATAGGAAGCAAAAATCAGAAATGAAGATGAAAGTCTATCAACAATGGTAAATCCCTTGGCACTAATATCAGATTTCATATGACACTGGCATGCTCTGGGTTAATACTTTCTCGACTTTTCTTCCCAAACAGAATTGTGGGCCATCTTTTCCTAGTTCTGTCAACTGAGCTGCTCTTTCTGTAGCTGAGGAAGAATGACTCACCACAAGACGCACTGAAGCAGGGGCACATTTGTGTATAACTTGGCTTTCTTAATATCTTAACTCTGCTTTCATGTGAACATGTTCTTGAAAAGCACTGGCAAAAAAGTCAGCATTGTGGAATGAAAGGAAAGGAAAAGTGGTTGTCTAGAAAGTAAACGTAGCACATCGAACATGATGAAATTGTTTTCCTCACGTTTTAGATGTAGGGCTTCAGCACCGATTGAGAATTTATTCTTTTTAATTTTGTTAAGGAAACAAACCCAGGGCCTCATGCTCACTTTGCAACTGGTCTCCTATTCAGCCATCCTGTCAGGTCCTGAGCAAATTTTAAATAGCACAAATTCAAGCTGGTCATTGCTTTTGTGTCACTTCTCGGGAATAAATGAAACCTAAACCTGGGACTTCAAGTAAGACAGTTCCTACTGCCCCAGCTTCATGGAAATGGGTACTGAGAGGCACAAACAATGGTGAACCATGAGATGCCACCTGCTTCTTAGAAATACAGCTGACTTATTGGCTGGTAACTTCAATCTTCTGCGATTCAATTACAATAAAGTACAGCACCATCAAGAAGTTCCTAAGAAATAAGTTTACCTAGAGTAGAAATCAGTGGAGTTGTAATTAATAAATACTTTTATTTTTATTAAATATGCATACTGGTCACATCTTCAGTGAAAAATAAAATACTATTTTTGGTCTAAAATGAAATTACCACTTCATGAATAGGTTAAGATGTTTAGAGCCAGGCGTGGTGGCTGACACCTGTAATCCCAGCACTCGGGAGGCAGAGACAGGAGGATTGTTGAGTTCAAGGCTTGCCTGGGCTACATAGTGAGCTCAGGGCCAGCCTGGACTACAAAGTGAGACCCTGTCTCAAAAAAAAAACAAAACAAAAACAAAAAAAACCCAAGATGTTTAGAGATTTCACTGCCATTTGAGAATAACAATTGCTGGCATCAGTTTGAAAACAATCTAATCTTTGAATGACGTTAAGACAGCATGATTCAAAATAAATGGAACTTCCAAGTACAAGAATAATCAGACTGCTTTGTGGAATTTGCTAAGGAATAAATGCTCAAAAATTCATTCATAAATATATATGCATAATCTGTTTGATTTGTTTTTTGTTCAAATACACAATCTCCCCATAAATCATTGAGCATAAGATATAACACAAATTTTACTGTATTAAAATTTTTAAATACTAGCAGAACATATAAGTATAGCTTTCAAAAAGTCCATACCATATAATAGAAACTGTGTATTAACAATTATCATGAAATATGTAAGAAATAGGTAAGATCTATGAAAACTATGACAATACGGTTGAATATGTTTATATGTTTTTATATATATATACATGCATATATGTTATTTTCAAATATATTGGTGAAGAAGCTAGCATTACTGAAAGAAAAAGTAAGAGTAGTAGTTTGGAAAGTAACTAAAAGTAGCATTCATATAAAAGATTTCTTCTCAACTTTTACATGCTGGGCCTAGGCATCTTTTAAATCACATAAAGCCAAGTCTGCCAATGTTTGAATTATTACTTTAGTGTCTCACCTGGGGAGAAGATGCAGTCCATGCCTGGGAACTCCATCTAAGATAGTTTCCTTCACATGACCATGAGCACAGACCTTTAGTTTCAGGAAAATGGGTAACAAGAGGTACAATGGCCAATCAAGATGCGCTCTCTACCACTTAGAATCACGGTGTATCAGTTGATGACTTCCCTCATCATGATTCAATTACAATGTAACAGAGTACCATCATGAAGTTCATTTTAATGTATATGTTATCTAAAAATAATGTCTACCAGCCTGGGGATTTAGCTCAGTGGTTCCAGGAGTCTGCCTGGGAAGCACAAGGTCCCTAATTCAATCCCTGGTTACTACATACATAACACAATGCCAGGTGTGGTGACTCACGCCCACTAGCAATCAGTACCACCCATCACACTGCTGGGTGTGGTGGCTCATGCCTGTAATCCTAGCACTCGGGAGGCAGAGGCAGGAGGATTGCTGAGTTCAAGGTTTGCCTGGGCTACATAGTGAGCTCAGGGCCAGCCTGAACTACAATGCAAGACCCTGTCTCAAAAAAACAAAAGCAAAAGCAAAGCAAAACAAAACAAACAGCAAAGTATGATTACACAGAAGTACATTCATCCAGATGAATCTAATGATAAGCTTGAAAGTGAAATATGGGAACGTAAGTCTCAACCAGCAGCAGCAGCATATAAGGATTCTACAGGTGATTACTCTGTATGTACTGTGTATGTACATATGCATGTGTGTACATATGTATTAATATAAATATGATATTCAGACCTTTGCACTTATAATTTGATGAATGTTTTCAGTGATTACAACTATTGAAAAGCTAAGTATTAATCTTAGCCTTACTTTTATTTCTTTAAACTAGTATGGGTTAATGTTTTAGAACTAGCCAGAAGAGTTTAGAAACTAGCAAGTTGTTTCCATGGTAATGGGCTATTTTGTCACGGAGAGATATTTTATACATTCCCAGCAAATCAGAGACCACATGAGCAGAGAAGAGAGATTCCCATTTTGAGTTTTCAGGGTCAGCATCATGATGATTTCTGGTAGGGTTTTAATTTATTAAGAATGCCCAAATGGGGCATCTGACATGAATGTTTAAAAGCCCCCTAAGTTTGCATTTTTTTCCTGTTCTTTTCTTTTCTTTTTTTAAATGAGGCAATGTTTATTGATGAGCTAGTTGCAGGGAGGGGCAGCACAGTGGAAGCCTTCAGGAGTGCAAGGCCCACCACTTGTCCAGGGGACCACGGTTCGGGATGTATTTCACTCCGCAGCTATCAGGGATGAGGCGCTTGTCAGCCATCATGTCTTCAAATTCACCTGCATTGAACTTGGTGAAGCCCCACTTCTTGGAGATGTGAATCTTCTGGCTGCCAGGGAACTTGAACATGGCTCTGCATAGGGCCTCAATCACATGGTCCTTGTTTTGCAGCTTGGTGGGAATGGGCATAATGACTTGTCCCATGTGAACCCTCACCACAGTGCCCTGGGGCTTCCCAAAGGCACCTCGGATGCCTGTCTGCAGCCTGGATTAGGGACAGCAGGAGGTCAGATAATGGAATATCTGTGTGGAAAGTGTCTCCATGGTCCTTTAGGGCAGCCTGTACAAGCAACAGGCTACGCACACTACCAAGGAGACTGTTGTTTGCAGCCATTGCACACTGGGCACCCAGTAGCAGAGGAACCAAGTTGGATTAACTACAGCTTTCCTGTTCTTTAGTTGGGAAATAGGGAGTATTTCCTGATGGTAGTTACGTCATGCACAGATTTCACTTTACCTCATACTGTGAATGATAGCCAACCTGACCTTAAAATTCATCTGACTCAGAATTCAGCTGGATCTTGTTAGCAAGAAGAGATGGAGGCAAAAGCTGGCCACCTGCAACCCCTTCTAGACAGCTGCAGTGAGAAGGTGCCATCAAGGAGGGCTCCTTAGGCAGCAGAGGGATGAGGGAGCTGTGATAAACACCTGAGGATGGAGCTCCCTGGTGTTTAGGGGAGGGAGTAGCTACCTCCAGCTCACATGGGATGTGGCGGATGCTGTGTACCGGAAGCTCAGAGCACACAAATTCAGGAAAGAGTAAGTCCTTATAGGGCAAGTTTCTCTAAAGAAAATGCTTTCTTTCATTTTTTGTTGCTTCAAATAGAATTCCTATTGGAGAGACAGTTCTTAAATGCCCTTGTCTTAGGGTGTTCAGCACCTCTGTGTAGATCATTAACATTTAGCCCACTACAGAGACTATTTGGGTAAATGAAGGGCAAGATTAGATGAAGGGGTGAAAAGAGAGCCACAGCCACAGCACGCTGCTTACTCTGAGACAGGACTCCCAGGTTCAGGCTGGGAGCTGTGGCTTCTGCATCTGTACAGAAGACATGCTGTGAGGATTATATAAGAACTAAGTAGCTTAAGCATGTGAGGTGCATAGCAAGCATCCAAAAGTAGCATCTTTGGGTAGATCATTAATGTTTGAACCTTATATTGCTATTAACTCATCTAAGATATCGACTTGAATAATCCTAAGGTAAAATGATGTTTGCTAAAAGTGAAAAGAATAAGGAAGACAAAGTCATTGAGGTAGGAAAAGGTAATGCTTTTGGGCTCAGATTCTATGTTTTTCTGATAAATAAAAACCAGGAACTCACAGATTAAAGTCACAAAACTACATTAGTGTGAGTTGAAGATGCCATGTTTTTAAGCACTACAACCAATGAAAGCAACAAATAAAACTATTAAATATTCAAAGGGAAAGGGTAGGAGGTAAGTAATGAGCGGAAAGAAAAAATATGATGTTTAAAAAAAAAAAGAAAGAAAGCCAGCATATGTATGGGGGGTAGGAGTTGTAGGGTAGGTAGGGAAATGGGTAAAAGAATTAACTCATGTCATATACTGGTACAAAATCCCTAATGTTCAGTGTGATGGTGATGTGTATATAAAAAATACCAATAAAGAATTCAATTTAAAGTAAAACTATTAAATATCTACATGTAGGTTTCTAATGCAAATGATAAGGTTGATAGTTCCAATTTTCTCAGAATCTTCAAATTTATAGTTTAGCCATAGATGACCTTCAAGTGACAAAATATTTATGATCCTTATGCACTGACACAAACAGATTCATGCAGCTGATGAAAAAGGCACATGTGGTAGGTACTATTAAGACCCCACTCTTGATGTGAAATAAAATCACTCACCTGCAAAGGTTTTTATTTCAGCTTCTCCTGTCCTTTGTTTTTGATTGTCATCCTAAAACTTCAAAGCTTTACTGCAGAGTTTTTTTTTTTTTTTTTTTTTTTTTTACCACTGCTAAAGGAATATTCATGGCACTAGTCTCTTACTCTGTCAAAGGCAGTATTTATGCCTATGCGAATATAAACCTGCTGTAATAAGTGAAAAGGCCTCAGATTTACAGGGGATCAGATTTACAAGGCAGCAAGTTGATGTGCACTGGACTCACCTTCTAAGTTATCTGATCAAAAAGCTAGGATTAAGAGCAAAAAAGGTTTGTTCTTGATGGAGTTTGGACAAAGTATCACTTCACCTCTACTCTGTTCCTCTCACTTGATGGCTGTCACCAAACCAAGAATGAAGGCATAACTCTGAGGTGGTGTTCAACTTCCTTCTGACTTGGACATAAATTCAAGGCACACCATCAACTGAGAATCATAAAACTTTCTAAGGTTTAGGGAATGAGACAAACCTAACTTGGTTCATTAAACTGAATGTTTATATCCATAGCATCCCATGAAAAGAAACAAAAGCAATTCTTCCACTTGCATTGCTTCCAGGAATGGAAAGGACACAGGCAATGTAGTGTAGAGAAAAAAAATGAGGAATTCAGAATTTAACTATAAAGGATGTAAAATCCTGACCAGAAATGCCATCTTATTGCAGCAGTTCTAACCTAGATATATGACTATAAAAATCACTTGGAATAGGAAATTCATATGCGAGTACAATAAGGCAGACAATAGGGAGTGACCAGGGACAGGGAATAGTCTCTGATTTATACAGATTCAGTCAATATATGTATATATGTAGTAAAGTGAGACTTAGTGGAGAAACTAAAATTTGGACAATTCTTTGAAGCACAATATGAAATATTTATAATCCTATCATATTAGAACAGGCATGCTTAAAATACATATCATATTAAAACTTATTTCCTCACTCAATTCCATTCTATCAATATTTATTGGTCCTGTATTTGGGGGCAGTTGAGGGCTTGAAGGAAGTATTGGGAGACTGAGCTAAGTATTACAGAGGTTTATCTGTTGGCTTTACTCAACAGTTTTATTTTTATAAAGCTTCAAATTAAGTTTGCAAGCCACATAATATTTTCACATTGACAATTTAGGGCACTTAAAAAATTAATTTTGTTGATTTTTAAACTGGCACTAACCGCTATAGGCTAGAGTCCAGAATGCAATAAAAACTTGACGCTCAATAAACTTGAGCATATTTTCTGACAGTACAGTTTTCTCTAAAGTCAAGATGATGTGAAAGATCACTATGTAAAACAGATAGATGTAGAGTGGGGTTAGCTGGAGGAATGACCCAAATCTCAATCCTGTCAGTCACGACAGGCTTAATACTCTAGGTACCGAAGTGTGAAATTCAATGATGGTGTGGCACTGGTCCCTCTGACACATCTACTTTCGGGTCTGTGAAAAGTTTGGTTCTTCCAGTTGTGACCCATGCAAGAGTCACTATCATCTTAGGTTTCTGTGATCTCATCTATTAAGCTAACATTTCACTCCATCCACTGAGGCTGTTGAAACAAAAGTGTTCTGTAAAATGTATAACCTACGAAAAAGTACATCGATACAGCTGTTCCTGGACCTACAGCCTCAGTGCAGAGGGCTGGGAGTGAAGCTCAGTGAGGGGTACATTGGACAGCTCGGTGGCCCAGCCACAGGTCCCAGATGAGGATGAGGGTATGGAGAGCAGCCATCTGTTTAGGGCCTATATGATATACACAATGGAAGCAGAGCTTTGATTCTGTTACTCATCTTTCTGTCCCTGCGGGAAAAACACCTAAGATAAATAACCTAAAGAAGAAAGATGATTTTGGCCCATGGTGTCAGAGGTTTCAGGCCCTGGGCACTTGGACACGTTGTTTTGGGTCTGCATATTTATCTGACAGCATTTGGTTGAGGAGCTCTGTTTATCTCATGGTGGCTGGGAAGCAGAGATAAAGGAGAAGGCACAGGTCCACTTCTCAGGCCCTAATGTCCTTCCACTAGACAACACCTCCTGTAGGCTCCATCACCTCCGAAAAGCTCCAGAAGTTGGCAACCAACCCTTCAACACATGGGCCTCCAGAGGACACTTCCGAATCTTCACATCTGGCACCAGTAACAAGCTCTTTTCCACTGAGAAAATTTCAGTAAATCTCATCTATACTGAAGAGTATAGTATCTATCTATACAGGAAGAGACTGTAGACCCCCAAAGTCTGTGAAGCACCTGCCACCTGAAACCATCATACCAGTTTTGAGCAAAGGTAAGTAAGAAGGACAACTCTACAATGATGAGGCACATAAAGGGCTCTTGATCACGACCAACCTCTGGGAAATATGTGATGAGAGCTAAAATAAAACACAACCTCTACAATCTTCTACTTGTGCAAACTCCTCTAAGTCATTATACAACAGAACTGTTACTTTAGTAACACTGCACTGCCTCTACTGGGAAACAAACCACTATTGAAATGTATTCTTAGGAAATCACCATCCATCTCTGACAATGAGGGAACTGGAAACTAGAGGTGGCAGTTTGCATTTTGTGCTTCTCATTAATACTACACAAGTTTACAACCAAAGTAGTAATTTCTATGGAAGCCCATGAAGCACAGGGGGCCTACTTATGGAGGAAAGTATTGGCAAGTGTATTGGCAAATGCCAACCCACAGGTGACTTATTAGTTTGAGGTATGACAACCCTTTGGGTAGTACTTCAAATCTTAGTTTCAGCATCCTTAAAAAAAGGTACCAACTAGATGCAATGTCTGAAAATTGCAAAATGGTCAGAAGTACAGCTGTTATATTTAACATTAATAGGACACTATAGACATATATAATGCCAAGCATAAGGTATAGTGAGAAATCCTAAAAATGTTGCAGATATGCCACAAAATGTCTTCACTGATCTCTTAATTTCCTGTTCTTAATGGAAGATTTAAAGTGACATATCCTTCTTCCTCATTGTACTGCTATCTCTTAATCAAATGCTTAGTAACCAAAGGCTGTTAAAAATAACAAAGATGGTGTCAAAGATTCTAAATGAGACAATTAACTTCAGCCCGACACTCTTCTGACTACATTGGAAGGGCTGAAGATTAAGCAATGAAAATGACCCTGTGCCCAGACGAGGGGCATGGAATAGTGGACAATGTCAGTGTGCACACGGCTGGTGCCCAAGGACAGAAGCAGGAGGAAACCACTGCACAGAATGTGGCGTGTTACATACCAAGGACTCTCCCTATGAAAGGAGAGAAATGAACAGTGCCTTTAATGCTTTATAAATACGTATCCCAGGTACTTCCCAGAATTACACTTTTACTCCCTAAAAGCCAATGGGAGGCCTTTTAAGGGCTGAGTTCAATACATGTCATATCTTTTTAGTTCACAAACCAGTATCTGCTTTCCACAATTCTCTCACTGATTAAATGGAGGGATAGAAGCCCTTCCCTCAAATAAAAGAGTCATTTTTTTTTTCTTAAAAAAGTATAAGGGGGGCCGGAGGGTTAGCTCAGTGGTTCCAGCGCCTGCCTCGCAAACACAAGGTCCTCAGTTCAATCCCCGGTAACCACATACAATGCAGCGTGTGGAGACTCATGCCCACCAACAATCAATACCAATACCGCATACCACAGTGCCGGGCGTGGAGGCTCACGCCTGTAATCCCAGCACTCGGGAGGCAGAGGCAAGAGATTGCTGAGTTCCAGGCTTGCCTGGGCTACACAGTGAGCTCAAGCCAGCCTGAACTACAAAGCGAGACCCTGTCTCAAAAAAAAAAAAAAAAAAAAAAAAAAAAAAAAAAAAAAAAAAAAAAAAAAAAAAAAAAAAAAAAAAAAAAAAAAAAAAAAAAAAAAAAAAAAAAAAAAAAAAAAAAAAGTATAAGGGAACCAAGGGTTGAAGGATGCAGGAAGGGTTGGGACTAAAAAAAGAATTAAGATTTGTTATATACTTATACCAACTCCTCATGATAAAGCTAAACATTACAAACTGCAGACATATACTATTAAAAAATTTTAAAAATACGTAGGAAATGCTTAACTACAAGTAAAATTAGGGTAGTAAAGAACATTAAGCTGAGCCTTTTCCTCCTCCTCGTGCTTTCTGCTGCCAGATTCTTAACACTCATTTAGCCCCAGGTGCACTTGGCACTTGGAGCCACAGCTTTTGATGGAATGAGGAATGGATTAACATATATAGCTGGAAGCCCGGGTGGGGCGGGGTAACAGGGACAGAGGCCAGTAATCAGTATTCCTCATCAGCACTGACCTGTGGTCCGCGGAGGGAGTACCTACCCAAAATTGCAGGATGAAGGCAATTACTGAACATGGGGCCAATCACACATAATAGAACATTACTGAGTGTTGAGAACTTCTGATCCTTAGGGGATAACCAATTGGAGCTGAAATACACAATTGTACATGCATTGAATCCTGCTATAAACAAAACCATATTTTAAGTGCAGCTGAAATGACTGTACTGTGAACATTTTTTTTTTCCTTTTTCCAGTGCTTGTGTTGAATCCAAAGCACTGCTCTCTGTAGACAAGTGCCTGTCACTGAACTCCACTCAGTCCTTGGAGAAGCCTTTTATTGAGCTAATTATGCCTTGACTACTTTGACTAAAGATGAAGCCCAAGTTCTACAATTCTTTTTGTATTAATTTTGAACAAATTTTATTGTATACATTTAAAGTATGTAATCTAATGTCAAAGAAGACACACAGATAATAAAATGACTAGTGTGGTGATATGAATGGACATATCAATCATCTTACACACTTGTCCAATTTTTTCTTATAGCAACAATAGCTACACTCTATCCATTAGCAAAATTCTTGTATCAGATTCACTATTATTAACTATAGTCTTCATATCTATTTTGTGATGCTCAATGGACAATGGACTACACATAACTCAAACTAAAAAGTTTTCTTTTTTTTTTCCCATTTTTTGTTTCTGATTTTATTTTCTCCCTTCCTCTTCCTGTGAAGAGATTTTGCTCTTCAGGGAAATCAGGTGGCTGGCTTTTCAGACCCCCACTGTGATATATCAGACACTACTGTCACAGGCTGAGGAGGGCGATAACACAAGGCAGATGAGAAACATATAGTTACTTCCTCTCATACTCATCATTCCTATGACATTCCACAAACATTTTAATTTCACTTTTGTGATAGGCACTGGGCTGGATCCTAAAGACTAAGAGTTAAACCTAATTCCTACCCTTACTGTGCCTATTATCTGTTAAAAAGAGGCAGAAGTCTGGTGTAACATGGCAGATTATAAATGCTTTTTCTCCACTCACTGATTAAAAACTATACACGACTAGGTTCCATTCAAAAGAGACTCTGAATACACAGATGTGAACTGTGTTAATAAAGGTACATTTAGGGACAAAACATGTGCCCACAGCAGAGACATCAGTGGGTCTTCACTGGAGAGTGGAGTTGTCTGAGTTTCTACCTGGAGTGCTTTTGGCTGTCAGGGGCTGTGTGTTATTTTCAGAAGACAGGGTGCTGCTTTCCTCCTGATTATGTTTTCTACGACTCCACTAAGACAGGACTGCACTATCAACATTTAGGAGCCAACTCTAACCTCCCATTCTGTGTGCCTCAGTAAGATTTTTATTTTCAAGAGGGGGTCCCCCAGGTTGGCACGCTGCTACACTCCTCTTTGGGGAGCAGATCAGCTCACAGGAGAGTGCTGTGCTGTACGTGGATCTGAAATCTTCAGTGCTACAATCCCAACCCCTCCCTGTTTCTGTGAGTTCTGTACAGAATAAGGTGTGGCTTGTTTGCTAATCTCTTCTGGCACACGAGAGCCGATGTTTTTTACTTCAATGGACAATTTTGAAATGAATTTATAATTTGTTCTATCATAAAAAAGCAGAGTAATTTCAAGACTACATATCAATGCATATGAATGTTCAATGTCTTCCAAAGATCCGTAAGTGAATCCCTGGTAACCAGCATGGCACTACTGGTAGGAGCTGTAAATATAAGAGGTGGGGCCTTTGAGAGGTCCTTAAGTCACTGGGGTGTACTTGCAAAGGTGATCATGGGACCATTCTCTGATTTCAGATGTGACTAATGTCCTAAATCTAATTCTACCATTATGAGGTGCCATCTGCCGCCCTCACTAGAACTGAGCTGATGCAGGTACTATCCCTCTGAATTTCCAAAACTGTGTATAAATAAACTGCTTTCTACGTTAAAAGCAGCCCATGTAAGGTATTTTATTACAGTGATTAAAAACTGACTTACAGTATATGTTAAAATATGAAGGAATTTATTATGTGAATTAAGTAAATGAATGGTAAAAAATCTTGGATTATGCTACATTTTTAACAGGAAAGTGTAATTTTTGAAGTGGGCTTCAAAGAGACTCTTGGAACTTAGGAGAAAGGAATGCATAAAGACAAGGGATTCTAGGCAAGATCCAGTCCATACACTCTAGTGAACCAGCTGTCAGAAAACAGGAGTAGAGATACGGACTTGGAATAAGCCCAAAGGACTCTAATGAGAGGTTGCTTGGGAATTTAAATTTATCAATAGGTAACTGGTGAAATAAGATTTTGGTAGGGAAGTAACAATAAAAAAATGTTCTCTTATTTATGAACAGGGAATAGAGGCAGGTGACTGGAATATGGCTAAGTCAGTAAGAGAACTGCTTGGAGAGAAAGTAGTAGTTGTGCTTGGAGGAAAGATCCACAGGCTTCGATGCCTGAATGAGCAACCTTGTGAAAAACAAGTTGTTCAGCAAGACTCCCTCCAGGAGGAGGGTTCTCCTCACTGTCACTGAGCAGGCCACCCTCCTTTGACCAAAGATGATGTACAGCTTGGTTTTAAATGTGTCCTACAGCATGACAATTACCCAAAGACTAGGCACCAAGATATGGCATGACCTCCCTGGATAAACAGGTAGAATTTTCTAAACATAAAGAAACTCAAATGAGGACTGTTTTCATGTTTTCCACTGCATCTTTATGCTTGCACTAAATTAATCAGGTTTCCCATCCCTGGAACAAAATACACAACATCCACAATTTAAAGGAGGGGTAGAGTGTATCTCATGGTTTCAGGAGATTTCAGTCCACGGTCAGTGGCTCAAGGGCAGAAATATCATGAGGGAAGGGTGGGCAGAGTAAAGGCTCTCAATTCCTCCAGCTAGGAACACAGCTGGAGAAGAGCACCACAGAGCAAGGGTCCAGGGAGCACATGAGGTTCCCAAAGTCATACGCATCACAAAACAGACACATCCAAAATATGCTTTCCTAGTCCCTGTGGCTTGCAAGCCAGTCAAGGTGACAGATCACAACTAATGTTCAAATAGATTTATGAATAAAATAACGTGAGCACACTTTTGTTGCATAAGAGGCCAGCATGCACTGTATAACCCAGTGCTCGTCAATCATACAGCTGTATAAGCACCACATCTCTCTGAATGCTACAGAACTTATTAACATTTTTGCAGCCACATCACTAATGGTAGCAGACATGTTTTAGGCTGGGAAAAAGAATGAGGTCTTCAAAGTCGAACTGCATCACTGTATCAGTCTTTCTCCCTCCAAACTGTCCCCTTCTTTCATTTCTTGACTTCTTGATTTCTTCCCTTCTGTTATTAATTAAGGACTCTCATGGTCTCTGTGGAATTATTCTAATATCCTACTCACTAGGCACATGTTTCTTCATGACTCATTTTATCTTCTCCATTGTCTAACTTCCAGGAACAATTTTCCTATTGCATTTATGACCTCCTCAGAAGGAAATCAGTGTGCAAGGTCTGACAGTGGTTGGATAGAAAAGCCTTGGCTACCTTTGTGTTTAAGGGCACGATTGCCTTTTAGTTTGAGGTTTAATCTCTTCTATCTCTGCCATAGTTGTACCGCTCTCCAAAGATTGATACATGTCAGAAGTTGGCTCCAGAAGGCAGTACGATGGGGAAGTGATAGAACCTTTAAGAGGCATGGTCTAGTGGAAGGTCTGTCGGACACTGACTACATTTGAAGGGAACTATGGGAATCTTGCACCATCTTCTTTCTCTTTTACCTCTTAAGCATGAGATGAACAGTTTGTTCTGCCACATGTTCCACTTCATAGACAAATGATGCCCCATCAAAGGTCTCCAAACCATGAATCTCTTCCATCATGAAGCAGAACTTCTAATACTGTAAGCCAAAATTAAGCTTTTCTCTTTGTGAGTTAATTATCTCAGGTATCTTGTTACAGTGACAGGAAGCTGACCAATACCATCTCATGTCCTTTTATATAATGTAGATTCTAATACCTTCTCTGTATGGCAAGTATGACTGCATATGATCCATGTGCTCCTCCAATACAGGGCTCACAGTGCTTTCCTTCCATGGACCATGAGCTCAACTGAGATTGCACTTCTTTCCTGTTATTTCTGTATGAAAATTAGTGATTGTATTGATATTCATCTACCTCATGTTGTAATAGCTTCAAATAATCAACTATATATATGTACATATATATATACATATACACACACATACATACATACACACATACACACACACATAGTAACATTCTCTCTGTATCACTTGATTTAAAAAATCCCTTTAGGAATGTGGTAAGGGAAAGAATAAATGATTTGAAAAGAAAAAGAAAGGACATGTATATAGGGGATAGGGAGTTGTGGGATGGGCAGAGATATGAGTAAAAATGAAAACTAATTCATGTCATATACAGGTACAAATTCTCCAATGTTGAGGTGATTGTGAGCTGTACATAAAATGTACCAATAAAGAATTCAATTAAAGGGCCGGAAATTTAGCTCATTGGTTCCGGCACCTGCCTGGCAAGCACAAGGTCCCTCCTTTGATCCCTGGTTACCACATACAACAATAATGGGCATGGTGGCCACACCCACCAGCAATCAATACCACATATCACAAATGCCAGGTTTGGTGGCTCATGCCTATAATCCCAGCACTTGGAAGGCAGAGGCAGGAGGATTGCTCAGTTGGAGGCTTGCCTTGTCTACATAGTGAGCTCGGGGCCAGCCTGAACTACAAAGTGAGACCCTGTCTCAAAAAAAAAAAAAAAAGAATTAAATTAAAACAATTGCTTTAAATGTGCCAAATGACTTAACTGGTAAACTAGCAACTTAAATTGTAATCAATAATTTTTGAGCTTTGTAGCAAATGTGTTAAATCTTCATGCTCTAACTTTTTAATGTGTGTTAAATCCTTAAAATCAGAAATATATGTCCTGAGTATTAGAATATTTTGTTGCAGAGAAGCAGCCTATCCCTCCATGAACTGTTACAGAAGCCTAGAAAATTTTTGTGATTAAGGAGAATAAAACATCTAAAGTTCTAATGACTTTTCCTGAGAATATCGTTTCTTCTCCTTCTTCTTAAAAATGGAGCACATAGAAGAGGTCTTTCACCTCCTTTGCTAGATTGATTCCTAGATATTTCATCTTTTTGGATGCTACTGTGAAAGGAATTGATTCCCCAATTTCTTTTTTAGTGAGTCTGTTGTTTGTGTATACAAAGGCTGTTGTTTTTTGAGCACTGATTTTTTTTTTTTTTTTTTTTTTTTTTTTTTTTTTTTTTTTTTTTTTTTTTTTTTTTTTGAGACAGGGTCTCGCTTTGTAGTTCAGGCTGACTCTGAGCTCACTATGTAGTCCGGCAAGCCTCAAACTCAGCAATCCTCCTGTCTCTGCCTCCCGAGTGCTGGGATTACAGGCATGAGCCACCATGCCTGGCACTGTGGTATGTGGTGCTGATTGCTGGTTGATTGCTGGTGGGCATGAGTCTCCACGCCCAGCACTGTACGTGGTTACCGGGGATCAAACTCAGGACCTTGCGCTTGCGAGGCAGGCGCCAGAACCACTGAGCTAACCCTCCAGCCACCTCGAGCACTGATTTTGTATTTAGTTACACTACTAAATTTGGTGATTAAGTCTAGCAGTCTTTTGGTTGAGTTTTTAGGATCCTCTATATAGAGGATCATATCACTGGCAAATAAAGGCAGTGAACTTCTTCCTTACCCACCTCTATTCCTTTTATTCTTTGTCTTGCCTAATTCTTAGAGCTAATGTTTCCAGCACTATATTGAACAAGAGTGATGACAATGGACATCTTCATCTCGCTCCTGTTCTTAGTGTAAATGGTTTCAGTTTTTGCCCATTTAGCTGGCTGTTGGTTTCTCATAAACAGCTTCTATTAGTTTGTAATAAAGTGAAAGACCTTTACTCTGAAAACTACAGGCCTTTGAAAATGGATATAGAAGCAGATATCAGAAAATGGAAAGATGTAGCTTGTTCCTGGGTGGGGAGAACCAACATCGTCAAAATGACTATACTCCCACAACTACTATACAGATTCAGTGCAATTCCAATTGAAATCCCAACACCATACTTCACAGAGCTAGAGAAAATAATCCAAAAACTTATCAGGAACCACAAGAGACCTAGAATAGCAAAAGCAACTCTAAGCAATCAGGACATGGCAGGAGGTATTACGATCCCCAGTTTAAAACTGTACTATAAACCAACCCACTGTGCTAAAAACTGCATGGTACTGGCAAAGTAACAGACTCAAAGACCAATGGAATAGATTAGAAGATCCAGAAACATCTCCACATGTACTAAGCCATCTTATCTTTAACAAAGGAGCCAAGCGTCCCCAATAGAGGAAAGACAGCCTCTTTAACAAATGGTGCTGGAAAAACTGGGCTTTAACCTGCCAAAAACTAAAGCTAGAGCTATCTCTTTCACCATGTGCTAAACTAAAATCACAATGGATAAGAGATTTAAACATTAAAACAGAAACAATAAACCTGCTGCAAAACAGGTTAGGCAGAGCTGTTGGAGATAATGGCTTAGGCAGAGACTTCATGAACAAAACCTCTATAGCACAAGAACTAGCAGAAAGAATCAACAAATGGGATCTCATCCTACTAAAAAAACTTCTGCACAGCAAAATAAACCACTGGCACAGGTAAAAGACAACCAGCAATATGGGAAAAAATCTTTACTAGCTGTTTCTTAGACAAAGGGCTACTATCTACAATATATAAAGAACTTAAAAAAAAAAAAACCAGCCCCCCAAGCTTAAAGACCGAATTCAAAAATGGGCACCTGAAATGAACAGACACTTCTCTTAGAGGCAGAAGTCAAAGAAGCCAAGAAGCATATGAAGAAATGTTCAACATCACTGGTCATTCGAGAGATGCAGATGAAAACAACAGTGAGATTTCATCTAACTCCACAAAGAATGGCTGCTATTGGGAAATTAACCAGCAATAAATGCTGGTGAGGCTGCGGGGAGAAAGGAACCCTTCTCCACTGTTGGTGGGATTGAAGACTTGTGCAACCATTGCAGAGATCAGTGAGGAGATTCCTCAGAAAACTAAGATTAGAGGTCCCATTTGACCATGCTATTCCCCTACTAGGGGGAACTACTCAAAAGAATTAAGAAAATCATATTGTAGAGACATATATGTAACCATGTTAATAGCAGCTCAGGTTTGTTAGCCCAATCTTGGAAACAACCCAGATGTCCATCAACTGGAGACTGGATAAAGAAGATGTGTGGTTTTTTAAAAAATAAAATGGATCCAGGCGTGGTGGCTCACGCCTGTAATCCCAGCACTTGGGAGGCAGAGGCAGGAGGATTGCTGAGTTCGAGGCTTGCCTGGGCTACATAGTGAGCTCAGGGCCAGCCTGAACTACAAAGTGAGACCCTGTCTCAAAAATAAATAAATAAATAAATAAATAAATAAATAAATAAATAAATAAATAAAATGGAGTATTACTCTGCCATAAAGAATGACAAGTTTGAGTCATTTATATGCAAATAGACACAACTTGAGGATACACTAATAAGTGAAATAAATAGATTACAGATATGTAAATATCATATTTTCTCTGGTATGAGAACCTGTAGATGTAAATGAGTTCTATAATGTATGATAGATTTTGTGAAATAGGAAATATTCTAAGGGAATGTGGTAGGAGAAAGTAATGAGAAAAAATAAATATGATTTGAAAAGGAAAAGCACATGTATATAGTGTGTGGGAGGTTTTGGGATGGGTAGGGATATGGGTAAAAATGAGAATTAATTGTGTCATATATGGGTACAAATTCTCCAATGCTGAGTGTGATTGTGAGCTGTATATAAAATGTACTATTAAAAATTTCAATTAAAAAATGATATTTATCGAGAAAAAAAATCTTAAAAAAAAAAGAAATTAAGCACATAGACCTGACTGGTTAGGCTACACAGGTCTTACTACTGTGACCTTGGTGCTAACCTTCTCCGAATCCTCAGAGATCTTGCTCAAGGTCAGATGAGATCGCGTAGAGGTGGAAACCCACCTGATCATATGGGGAACCTGGACTCTGAGTCATTTTGCTGGCAAAGAGCTAATCTGGCATGAAGCAAAAGCCAGAGGTGCTGGCTGAAAGGAAGATGAGTCATAGGCAAACCACTCATTCTGGAGGAAACACAGAATTGGAAAAGAAATGTTTGGGAAAGTTAGCACATATTTATGGTTAGGACCACTTAACACCAAAAAATATGCAAGAGTTATTTCTGCTCCCAGCAATTTCTCAAGCACCTAGAAACTCACAAGATAAAAGAGTAAAAACTATCTTAGAGAAGTTTTAAAAGAAAGTTTTAAAACGAAAATAATCTTATTAGTTACTTAAATTTGAGTAAGGCAGTACGAAACTAAAACCAAAGGCAACCTTGTAGTTTATTTCTTAAAACTAAAACCACATAAAGCATACAATTTGTGTTTCTCTATTCCTTAAAAAAAAAAATGACTCACAAACACATGCTCAGGTGGTTTCATGATTTAGGATGATTAGCTCAAAAATGCTTTATCCAAAAGACATTACAAGATCATTTTATTTCATGTCTTCATTTTCTTTTTTGATTTTGTTAAAGAAGAGGTCACTTAAAAAAAAAGACTCAGCTTACTCAAAAAACACGGATAACTTTAAACACACTACTGGCAGTATTGAAAATGTTAATGATGCATAATCTGTATGTATCCATAAAGCTGCTTACCTGTAATTTTAGAGCTCAGAAAAGAACAAAGCTTTAATTAACTTTCAATGCCACAATAACTTGAAATGTAACATTTGGCAATAGGTGAGAGAAAACCATGCCTTTCTCAGCATTCTTTAAAGCACTTACAAAAAAACTATTCCCATATCAGATAGGAGAAAACTTATACAAAACCAACTCAAAATCATATGCACCCATTACCCTAACATTATATGAGAGTTAGAGAGAGGAACTTAGATTTAGTGTCTACATCCCAGCTGACATTATTTCTTGAGTCATCTGGTTGAATCCTTTTTGACTTTCCTTACACAGGATCCAGCTAAATAATTGGATCCACAATAATGTTTATAAATCTCAAAAGAGTTACTTATAGCTGTAAAAGTAACCAGCTGTCTTGTACAGGGAGTCAGAAAGGAGAAGCCTCTTGGGCCTACACTGAACCAAACACCTCCCATTGCTGTATCTTTGTTATTCTCATTTGCCATATGGGAAACTGAGGCCCACAGAACTAAGAGCAACCAGACCTAGTCCATCTGCAAGGTTAACAAGCAGAGGAGCTGAGGTGATACCCAGGTCTACCCATCTTCCCAGTTCTTTCCCATCTACTGGGACTGCATATTCAATTGGTGTCAGTAGCAACCTTAGTAGCAGAAATCTCTGAGGCCATGAGGGAGGAGTGTGAGAGGTAGCACTGTGCTGCTGGGTTCAATTTTTCCAGGCTCAGTAATGAAGTCCTATGTCCCAGGGAAAAGCTCAGTGGTAGACATGCTGGGATGGCTAAAGCAGAGAATGTAGGTACCATAGAAAGCATTTCCTATTAAATCTAGTTGACCTAGTGCAACTTTACAACCTCATTCTACAAGGGTGGAGGGAGGAGACAGTGAGTGCTTTCTATTGCTGTCAATGGGGGTCCGATGCTTTCCTATCAGAACTTACATCTGGGGTAAGAAGATAGGTTGAGATGGTGATAAGAAGGATGAATTTCAGGGTAGAGGATTAAGGAAGATTTGATTCTTCTCTTTTGACAGATTATAAATATCACCTGGACCAGGCTGATTTTCACTTGGAAACCTCAGATTCTGGGGTTCTTTAACAATGTTCTACCTAAGGCAATAATAATAATTTATAGAATACTTGGTATGCCATGTAAGCAATGCAGTATTATGCATGGATACCGGAAAGGAAGCTGGAGGAAGGATGTCCCTCAATCAAAGCCTATGGTAATTTGGAACCTGAGCACCATGGTTGTGACTCATTAAGAGGGCTGCTCTTTACCACTGGCTGACTTGCAGCAGACATGAATTAGCTGGAAAGCTGACTCTTATTTTCCTGAACTTTCTCAACCTCCTCATCCAGTGGTATTAAGCCCTTGGTCCTTGCATAGAAGGAAGAAAGAATCTTTCCTTGACCACGGCTCATTCACTTCCTCAGCCCCTCTACTGTTAAAGGAGTCTGTAAAAGAGACTGGGAAAGCTGTTTCCAGACTCCTCCATTAGCTTATGGAAATGAGGTGAGTTTCAGGGTAGCCAGCCATGGGCAAAAGCACCCCATGCATTTCCAGGTTTATTGGGCCAGCCAGCCTGCAACACCTGGGCAGCCCTGTCAGTCTCAGTCCTTGGGCTGGTACTCAGGTGTAGAACCTCTCCACTCTGCCACTCTTGGTGGCCTTTTGCAAAGAAACTCTCATCTTCCTTCCTGCTGACATGACCCCACCTTTTCAAGCCCCAACCAAAGAACTAAAACTGTAATTCTCACTCAGGTATAAGGATGTTCATTCTGAAAGGTGTCTTCAAGACCACACATATAAACAGGCCCTTCAGAATACCTGGCAGATTAATGATAAATATTACAATGCTTAACAGCAGATACACTGCCTGGGGCTGATCAGGCCCTAGGATTTCTGATGGAAGGGGGTCTTTATTCAAGACACAAGGAGGACCAGAAGGAGCCTGCCTCTAGTGGGCAGACTCAACCATCTCTGCTTGACCAGTTTTTGTTAGCAAGAAGCATAAAAAGGTGCTGTAGGTCATTTGTGGAACAATAATGGTCAAAAAGATATTTTGAAAAATAAGGAACAGATTAAACTTTTATAAGGGGAGTGTGCAAAAGGGTATAGGTTCTTCCCTATACCTGGATGCCCACCCAAGTTAATAATGAACTAGAGTTCTTTATATTGTCCTCAGCAGATGTTATCCAGCCCTAGGAGTACCACAATCACCAGCTTTCCTGCACACAGCTTTTCATGTGCTTTTCTGTTTCCTGAGGCAGGTTACACTGGTTTCAAGACTGTAGGACACAATCTGGCCCCCACTGACTCCTCACATAGTCTGGTCCCAAACAATATGCAGAAGGGACATCAGTAAAAGCCTTGAAAAGCAAATCCATCACAGTATTTTGTTCCTAGAAATGACCTTAAAGTTGAAGAACTGACTTTTTCTTTCCAGATAGCAAAATAGCTATAACCTTAGGCTTATGCTTTCTGTATTAATGTAATGACAAAGGTTTTCAGAGAGAATCAATACGTCTGCTTAGACTAGATCAAAACAAAACAATGCTCTTACCTGAAAGATGAATGAATATTTTATAGATGGCCGGCAGAGGTCAAGGGAAGGCTTCCTTTCTTAAAGTGTTCTCTGTAGCAGGATACAACTAAAAACAGGAATACAAGATTACTTTTGCTTTTATAACTGCCAAGAATAGACAGAGTACTAAATACATGTAACAACACAAAATGATAATTCCCTTAAAATTGGCCAATAGATTAAAAAATAGATGTATCAGTAAGCCCAAATATGTGAGTTTTTATTTACAATGTAACCAGTTTGCTCACTTTAATTGTTGCTTTATTTTAAACTGGCTTTTGAGGAAAAATATGACATCAAGTAGGGAAAAGTTATGTAAATTATCTTGCACAGACTGTAATCTCTTTTCTTGCTGTATAACAGAGGGCCTTAGGACCCTCTTGTCTACACAGCAGGAAGCTGAGGCTTGCTCAAGGTGAGGAGCTCCTGAACACTAACCACTAGTGTAAC